>JAHQIW010000473.1:0-86585 GCA_019055375.1 Parelaphostrongylus tenuis
CAGTGCGCATTACGGACACATGGGTAGTGTGACTACACTATTTATTTTCTACCGTACGCCCAAAAAAGAGTAGTCCAGAGCAAAGTATAATCCTGGAGTGATAACAGCAGGGGGATCTCGGAGAGCGAATTATAAATAAGCGACAGTAGATAAATTGATCAATAATCACTCGAATACCAATGATATACCCTATGAATGCGGAGCGAAGCGAAAAATAAGAAGCAAAGTAAGGCGATAAAATTAGAGAAATGAAGTAAATTGTGCGAGGTAAACAGAAAGAAGTAAATGATATGATAGAGTGAAGGAAATGTGAGCTGGACTGAAGAGTTAAAATAAGCAAAAAAAAAGAGGAAAACGAAAACAAAACGGAATAAAGAATAACAGCAATAATAACGACGATGAAGATAAATGAAATAGCAATAAAATATCAACTGATAGCAAAATAACAGGCAGTAATTATAGCTATGCTTAAATATTAATAATAATTCGAAATTATAGTATTTCTACTGCTTTGTTCGCAGTGTTATGATGTTCCTTATATAACTAAGAGAATGATGCTGATGAATGAGTGATCGGGCAGAAGTGCTTCGGTAGTGTAGTGGTAGAGCACGCGTTCCCGGCTGGCATGAAACGCGGGTTCGATTCCCGCCTGAGGCCGTGTTTTTGCTCACCACTCAATTCGTTTTTGCTCACCACTCAATTCTCTTAGGAGTATTCAAAAGATCATAAAAAGTGCGAAATGAACTTAAAATGCTATCAATATCGAGTATTAATAATTAGAATAGCTGTCAGCTCAACTGGGTTTATAAAGCGAATTCGCATACCCGACCATACCTGTTAAAGGTTGGTGGCTGATAGCTAACATTGAGATGTTGAAGAATGAGTGGTCGGGCAAATGTGCCTCGGTGGTGTAGTGGTAGTGCACACGTCCCCTGATAGGACGAAATGCGGGTTCGATTCCCGCCTGAGGCCGTGTCTTTGCTCACCACTCAATTCTCCTAGTTATATAAATAAGAATAATGGTAAATGATAGTGACAGTAACTGACGATAATGGAATGATAATTAATAATGTAACAGTAAGTGGTAACAGTGAAATGATGGTGATGTGTAACAGTAGATAAGTAACATTAATGGGGCGCGCCGTGGCCGAGTGGTTGTGATGCTGGCATCATTCTTCGCGGTTCAAGAAGAAGAAGACGAATAAAAACGAATTGAATGCTAGAAGTACTGGGATCCGCCCAGTGAAAAAATCACTGAAATGACGGATCAAATGAAGTTAAAAAAAACAGCAATAAAAATATGCAGATTGGATGTTAATGACAATTAATGATAATAATAGTGATAGTAATGACAATAACATTAGTAGTAGTATACCCAATAATGTGGAGTGTTGTGCAAAAACATTTGTGTCAGCCGGGATTCGAACCCAGCTCTCACTCTTTCCGATTTCTTTCTCTTCTCCCTTTCAGATCTCGTATCCAAAACTTGTTAGCACAGGTGGTTTCAATGCCGATGGCGGCTGCCCCGCCAGACCGTCGACGGTTGGCTGTTGACAGGTAGCCCCTTGTAGCGTAAAAAAGTGCTGTGCAAAACGGGGGTCAGTGGTGCAACGGTTAGCATGCGCTCCTGGAAAGAGTGAGATCTGGGTTCGAATCCCGGCTGACGCAAACGTTTTTGTACAGCACTCCACATTATTAGGTATATTACAAGATCATACCACCGCAAGTGGCGGTTAGATAAAAATAATTCTGATTGATAGTGGTGATAAAAAATGGTAATCAAAGCGAATTGAGTAGTGAACAAAAACAAAAACGTCCCCGGATAGGATGAAACGTGGGTTCGATTCCCGCCTGAGGCCGTGTTTTTGTTCACCACTCAATTCTCTTAGTTATATAAGTAACATAATAACACTGCGAAAAAAGCAGTGGAAATACTATAATTTCGAGGTAATCAAAGCAATAAAAAGAATAAGATTAAGAGAAATAAATTAAATACAAAGAACATAGTAATAGTAAAACAAAATAAATTTCGATGTAGAGTGAAGTGCAAAACTTTCGCGTCAGGCGAGACTAGAACCCGCACCCTACTCTTTCCGGGAGCGCGTGCTTTATCCGTTACACTAATGACGCCCATTTTGCATATCGCTCTTTCTACTCCACAAAATAAACAGTTTAATGAAGCAGACTTATTTCTACTTGTCAAAGAGATTTCATCAACCTCTGCTCCTATGGCGTCACTCCATTGTACCAAGAGAGCACTGCTATATTCTATGATCATGGAATCAGAATTGAATGAGCGGAATGACCCGGCGGGGGGGGGGGGGTAGCGCAGTGGCTAGTGAAGCAGTGTATGACGAAGCAAAAGCGATAAGCAAGCCTCCGGCCTGGACGACAAAACTAGCAAAAGAATCGGAATGAGGGGACTCACGCTAATTTCGTCAAGCAGCCCGACGAACGACTTTCGTACGAGTTCGTGCTGGAGCACGTCAAATTCCCATTGGAGCGCAAGTACTCGATTGCTTCACTTCACGACTATTGTCGTCGATTTCTTCATTTCATTGTAGGTTCCTCGATTATCCTTGTCTTCCTGGTTTATTCCTTTGAGAAATTCGATCCGAACATGGGAATTTGCACTTTTTTATTCAAGTCAGGGGAATGAGACCCATTTTTATTGTTGTTTCTGGCGTTTCATAGAGCGTATGTGGCGCAGTGGTTAGAGGTGCTCTGCGTTGCACACGAGGTCAATGGTTCGATCTCGCGCTCATGGCTCGCCAAGTCATCCATCCCTCCGGGGTCGGTAAATTGGTCCAGACACGTCTCAGACTTGTCTGGGAGGATAAGCAGCACTGACTCGGTTCAGCGCGAACCCCCGAGGTCAAATAATTAATCTCTGATTTTATTTTTATTGAATTTCACTCCAATTTTAGCTAACACCACTTGAATCTCGTGTTGATTTAGGCGAGTATATCGCATTTCTCAGCATTTTGATGTAAGCTGAATTATGAAGGAAGCTACATTTGGTTGTAAGAAGTATGTGTATATAAATACTTGTGAACTAGAGGAGCACCTATGTCTGTTAGTGTCCCGAACGCGTGTGGCGCAGTGGATAGATGTGCTCGTCGACTCATATGTGATCGTTCAGTTGACAATCAGTGGTTCGATCCCGCACTCAGGCCTCACCAAACCTTCCATCTCTTCGGTGTTTGTGAACTTTTCTATCCTTTATCACTATCCTAAATATTGTTAGAGAATTTGCACCCTTCTTTTTTGAACTTCCTTAGGTACTTTTTACTTGAGAATCTCTGTTTTTCTTAGAAAATTGAGTGAAACGCAAAAATTCGACCCAACCGGGAACTGAACCCGTGTTTCGTCTGTACCGGGAAAGCGTGCTGCCACTACACCAGAGATTGTCGCTTCACTGCCACCTTTTTTTTGCTTTTTGTTTGTTTGTTGAAATTCTTAGGAGTTCTGTTTCGTTTCCGGACGCCTGATTGACTGACCGAGCGTAGATACTTCCAGAATGTCAGGACCTGGTGAACGATTCCATGTTTTGGCGCAGCTGGATCATCTCCATTCTAAGTACACTGGCACTGGACATGCCGACACCACACGATATGAGTGGCTGACGAACCAGCTGAGAGATACGAGAGCTTCTCAGGTATGTTCTCTTTACCTTTATCTCGAGTGCTTTATTAAGACCACGCTCAAATTTCAATAGATCCTTTTATTAATATTTGAGCCAACATGTCATGTGGTCTGGTAAAGGCTCTTGTACAGCCCGAGACACGTGTTTCGTCCTTACAGACTCATCAGCCGGGCAGAACCCGTCGTCTGTCGATCTTTTTATAGTCAATTCTCTCGAGAGCGTCACACTCCTTATATATAGTTATCGACGACGTACGCTTTACACTCTATGTCAGGTGGAATATTCACCTAACACAGAGTGTTTTCGCACTCGTTTGCTAGTTGGCTGGTATTTTTATCATAATTATTAACAAAGCACTCGAGATAAAGGTATAATTATGATAAAAGTACCAGCCAATGAGCAATCAAGTGCAAAACACTCTGTGTTAGGTGAATGTTTCACCTGACATAGAGTGTAAAGCGTAGGTCGTCGATAACTATATATAAGGAGTGTGACGCTCCCGAGAGAACTGACCATGAAAAGATCGACAGACGACGGGTTCTGCCCGGCTGATGAGTCTGTAAGGACGAAACACGTGTCTCGGGCTGTACAAGAGCCCTTACCAGACCACATGACATGTTGGCTCAAATAATGATGAAAGGATATGTTCTCTTTGTCTTGACTTACTACCATGTGTCTTTGTGAATGGCGTGAAATGCTGGTCGAGACGACTTTCGCTCCAGTCTTGTACGTAGTGGGGCCAAAACGTTCCCCTGGGGTGTTCTGATTGATTGCAAGACAATGTAGGTGAGGGGATCGAACCTGTGCCTTGTTTATCACTCCTGCTTTCTAACACCTCGCATCACTGACGTTACGCTATCCCGTTTTCCATAGTATCACTGTTATTTGGATAATTGGACGACTCGTCTTCGCTGATAGTGCAAGGCTCAGCAAAAGGCAGTTGCTGGTTTAGCTGTTTTGTTCCGTGAATACCGAGGTAAGCTTAGTCGTAGCTTCCCCGGTCGTCACCACATCAGAGCAGTCCCCGGCCTTTGCGGATCTTAAGGATATCATTACTTTGCTACTAGTAGCACCAAGACGTCGGTCTTACCTGGTACGATCTACTCTTAGCTGGGCTTTCCGGGTGGGAACGTAGGACTCCTTCTCAGCTTGCACTACCCTGCCGGGAGGTTAAACCTCTCTGTACTCCGAAGTTCGACACTTAGGAACACCTTCCAGTCACCATGAGTGAGTAGATCACTTGGGAGCAAAAATTTCCGTTTCCTGTTAATATTTTCGTGATTAGAGCGCATGTGGCGCAGTGGTTAGAGGTGCTATGCGTCGCACACGAGGTCAATGGTTCGATCTCGCGCTCATGGCTCCCCAAGCCATTCATCCCTCCCAGGTCGGTAAATTGGTACCAGACAGGTCTCAGACTCGTCTGGGAGGATAAGCAGCACTGACTCGGTTCAGCGGGAGGCCACCACGAGTCATTGTAAAGGCCAGATATGCATTCAATCACCTCAAGCGAAGTTAGAAATTGAAGGCGAATGCATGGCGCATCCCTCAGGGATTGATCAACGCTGAGAGCTTTATCCTTTATCCTATATTTTCGTGATTATGGCTTCCATGGGTATTATACTTTATCTATGGAATATAAATGTATTAATCCTGTTATCTTACATTTTAAGGCATCTTTCGGGGGAAAGAAAGGCAGTTTATCTAGAGATTTTTTGATTTAGGTGAGCCATCCCGGTATGACCTCGTTCATCGCCATAGTTGAGAATGAGTCTCGTGCCCGAACTCGTTACAACCTCATCAATCGAATGATACTTCCATGTGGACCACCACCGGAGAAGTCTCCACTCGACGATTGAGACGTGCTTTTGTGAATTTTTTTCTTTTGTAATGAATCTTCTATATCTAATTCAGTGTTTTGATTGTCGTGGTCCACTCCACGAATACCTTATTGTACCAGAATTTTAGGAGAACATGGTTCCTAGCTGTTTCGTCCCAGACTGGGTGGAAGCTACTGTCACATTGCTTCTCAATTGCTGAGAATTTTCGTTTTGTTTGTAAGGGTGCTATCAATTTGCGGAAGAAGATGTGTTGTTTCTTGCAGACAGGACACCTCATCCCCTTAGGGGTGTATGCATGCTTTGAAGAGTCATGGAGTCAGGTTGATCTTATCTAATCTACAAAGACTCTGTAGAAAAGGAGCCATAGCTTGCCTGCAAATCTCGTAAGTATATTGTCTTCAGAATTCTTTTTTGAACTCGAATTCCTTTTATTCGACCGCTTTCAGCGATGATATAATGTGATAGATATCCCCAGTGACCTAGAGCGGTGTGCAAAACTTTTGCGTCAGAGGGACTCGAACCCGCATCTCACTCTATGCGGTAACGCCTGCTCTGACCCATTGCATTACTGACGACCGTTTTGCTCACCACTCTTTCTACGCCACAACGCATCTATCTGCCAGCAACCAACCGTCAACGGCCTGACCCAGATTGTCGCGTATCGACATTGGATCCAGTCACGCTGACAGATGTGAGGTATTGGTTGATCAAATGGAATTACGTTCATTTGACCGCTTTTAGCGGTTGTATGATGTTATAGGTATACCCAGTGATGTAGAGTGACATCAAGCGGGACTCGAACCCAAATCTCACTCTGTCCGGGAACGCGTTCTCTAACCCGTTGTACCACTAAAGCCTGACCCGTTGCACTAACGAAGCCGTTTTGCCATCACTCTTTCTACGCTATGAACTTATATCTATGTATTTTAAGTATGTTTAGTGATACCCAATATGTGGAGTGCTGTGCAATAACGTTTGCGTCAGCCGGGATTTGAACCCAGCATACGCTCCCCGAAAGAGTTAGATCTGGGTTCGTATTCCGGCTGACGCAGTTTTTGCACAGACTCCACATATTGGGTATACTATAACATCATACCATTGCAATTGGCAGTCAAAATAAAAAGAATTTAGATTGATTATCGATGTTTAGTGATTTGCAGTATGCTTAGCCTCTAGCAGAAGTTGAACTTGCGTCTAACCCCTAATAATAGCACTTGCTACCACCACAGCGCAGCTACGCTACCACTCTTCGAAGCGCCGAAGCTGCCAGCAACCAACCTTCACCGGGTTTGGTCTGCTCAACTGATATCGGGCGCTGAACATATTTTAGCTGACAGCTAATGGATATGTGTGTATGCACATAAACAGATGTATATATATATTTATATTATATATACGTGTATATGTATAAATACACATTTGCATATGTACTCATGTGTATATATCTATACATACGATGTACCAGAATCTTCCCATTTTACCGCCTTAATAGCTGTGTTATGGTTAAAAGACGGGTTCAATTCCGCCTAGGTCGAACTTTTTGTACATCACATAGCATCATTGAATTTCTTGCCCTGCTTTTATCGAAATGGATAACGCGGTTTATCTGCACTCAACGGCATGATGATAGTCTTCATGTGCATTGTCATGCTGGTTTTGATTACAGTCTTCAGGAATTCTTTTGGGGCCTGGCTTAATATTCTGATGGCAATTTTTATAGCCTTTCAGAGATCTGGTGATCGCTTGATATTGCACTGATTTAGCGTCAGTTGCTCAATAGCTGGTAAAACTCGTATAGCAATGGCTTTTCATTCGACTATCATTCTATAACGCTATCAGATTATAGTGAATGTTGAACGAGAATTCAAAAGGCGAATGAAAAGGTATTATTATTAGGCTGAAGAGAGAGATCCGGGGCATTTGTGAAAAGTCGAAAATTTATGCACGAATTCCAAAAAGAAATATTTTGTTCTTCAAAATAAGAGCCATTGTTTTCTAGGAGCTTCTGCCTTCGATCCGTCACGTTTCGGATCTGGTCGAATGCGGCCATTTCTTCTGCTTCGAATCGAAGAATTTGCGAGCACTTGATTTACGACGTTCAAAATAATTCCAAAAGAAGAATGTCTAAAGCCTAAGCGAGGTTGGTACGCCAGAGCCATACACCGGTGTTTCGGAGGTTTCGGCCTCCTCATCAGTGCCAGCCCCATCGACTGAAAAAGTGGTGATGGACCAGTGTCATTGTACACTATGCCATCACCACATACGCCTCCCTCCTTGCTACATTGCAGGGCTTAATGTGGGGCGGGGGTCACTGACGAGGAGCCGAAACCTCCGAAACACCGGTGTATGGCCGTGGCGTACCAACCTCGCTTAGGCTCTAGACATTCTTCTTTTGGAATTATTCTGAATGTTTATTGCGAGGTTTTCAATAACAGTGGATCATATGGATTGATTTATGACGGTTCATTTTGCATAGCAGCAATCAAATCTTCGTCGTTTAACTTTGTTGGGCGTCTTGAACGAGGCTTCTCTTCGAGGTCAAGATCTCTGGCATTAAGAAGCGTCGAAACCACCACTGAGCGGCGCATTTGCGTGTTGTGTTCTTCCCCTTCAACTTCGTTGAATTCATCGACTGGAGGTCGTTGTGGAAGCCCTTTCTCCATTAATGACTCAATAAAATACGAACTTTGATTGAATCGCTGGACATGGCGGAAGCTTGCAACAAAGCGATATTAAAGAATAATAATGAGGTTTTTACTGGGAAGATCCTACGGCAGAACTGTTATATTACCATGATATGCGTGGAAAGCTATTTGATGCATATTAGAGTGCCACAAAACTTTCTCACTAACCATAGTTTATACGTTTTACCAGTCATCGAGCAAGTGACTGTAAACCACTGCAATGATAAGTGATTTTTTCACTTGATGTTCAGTGTAGCATGTTCGGCGCCGATTCCCTTAGTTGTAGGAGCTCAGTTGAACCTAAAGGCAGCGTGCTAGCGGTGAGATTTGCTAGAAAGTCAAAAAGTACGTGTAGCATTAGAAGTGCCATAGCAGATCCCCTCAGGAATCGTGAAATGAAATTTTTAGTGGACCTAGGACAACTTGATATAACGATTCAATTATCACTTAATTGAGATATGAATTAGCTTGCATTCGTACGTCTCGTTGAGTCAGTGAAGGGGCAACGATAGGGCGTGTTCAGTTCTATCAAATCCCCAAAAGAATAAGTTGCGCATGTCGGACATCAAGTATTAGGCTGTCTACTACATAAATGAGAGCACATGTGGCGCAGTAGTCAGTGGTGCTCTGCATCGCACACGAAATCGATGGTTCGATATCGCTCTCATGGCTCACCAAGCTATCCATCTCTCCGGGGTCGGTAATTTGATACCGAACAGGTCTCAGATTTGTCTGGGGGATAAGCAGCACTGACTCGATGCAGCAGGAGTCCACCGTGAATCATTTGTGAAAAGCAGATATGCATTCAATCATCGAACGAAGTTAAAACGAATGCATGGCGCATCCCTTAAGGAAGAATCAACGTCGAGAGATTTGTCCTTTTTATTACAGAATGTCATTTCTTAGGACTGATCTGAGATATCCAAGATTATTAGTGATGTGCGAAACTTTTGATCAAGACGGAAATTGAACCCGCATTTCACTCATATCTTGTAGTAGCAGCATGCATGCTTGGAAGGGTGAGACGTGGGTTCAACTCACGCCCGAGGTCGAAGTTTTGCATTGAAAATCAGTGTAAGTGATGAACCATTGTCTGTTGGTTGTTCAACACTTTAGAACTGGAAGTTTTGATCCAATGGAAAGGTATTTTTTCCTCGCGAAAAGATTTCTCATGAGTTTCTTTGTGGTACACTTGGATATTCCACCGTACAAGCAAACCAAAATAATTACTGTATTTTTTGAACCGTTCCGTCTGTAGTAATTTCCGTCTCTATAATTCTTTTGATGATACAATTGTTAATTTCAGAAATATGTCAACAGAAAAGCGTTTTACTAACAAACTCGCTCATGAGAAATCGCCCTACTTGTTGCAGCATCGGCACAATCCTATCGAATGGTGAGTGTCTGATGGTTTTTTGAGGCTTTTTAGGATAGAAAGTGCGACAAAAGGCTTTATCTTGACCCAGGACATGGTAGAACCATGGCTCTGCATGTATGGATTGCCATCAGTACCACTGCACGTCGTGCACCATAGGAAAATCATGAGACATTATGGATATTTCAAAATGATTGCAGTGATAATAATTATGAAAATAGTGGTAGCGGCTTCCTTCGGGATAGAGTAGACAGTCAACAGTAAAAAATTGTTGTCCGAAAATCCATCGGCAGCTTTGGAAGGATCGATGGAAATAGTACAGAAGCGGGAAAGGCATCGTTGGAGATGGGAATGGAAACTACGTTGGTGAAGTACTACTCATAATGCATCTCTTTCATGGATATTCTCTTTTTTAGAAGGAGAGCTCTGTTGGCTAATTGAATCGCCTAGTGGGCATAGCTCATGCGTTGATTGAACGCACACCTAGAATACCTCATAATTCTGGCCGGAGGTATTTCAGGGAGACTATACATCGGTCCGTGGACGAGAGCCGTTACCGACTGGATTCCTCGGGACGTCAAGCGCTCTTAAGGAAGACCACTGACCCGTTGGTCCGATTTCTTAACGAAAGCGATAGAAGAAAGATTTGATGCTCAGCGAATCCCCTAGAGCGAGGAGGACCCACTGGGCTACTCTTGCACGCGATAGGAAAAACGGAAGAGTTGCTGGTACCCGCTTGAGTCACTCGATGATCAACTGGACGACAGGTGACAGGTGATACGTCGGTCCAGTAGGAAATGGTCAAGGAAGCAACACAGAGATGATATAGTTTGAAAAAGTGTCGCTGGGATATGTGTGGCCGTAATGTCTTGTTCTATCAGCTCTTATGAACGAAGGTGACACCACTTCGTTTTGCCCTATGTTATAAAATTAATATCAAAAAACCTCCAAGCCAGTGTTTTCTGTTCCACATAGTGGATCCCTAATCTCAAAGTCTTTTGGAAATTAGCCACCTGTGTTCTCAACTATGAACTAAAACTTGCATTTGAAAGCATGAAGAGAGGCCTGACTAGGATTGATTACCATTCCCGATCTACTTTGCTTGAAAGAGGCGAGCTCAATATGTCCTTTGCATCCCACCTGACACTCATTTCTAGAAGGAAAGGATGGGCCCATTGATGTAGAGTGATGCGCAAAACTTTCGCGTCAGCCGGGACTCGAACCTGCGTCCCACTCTATCCTGGAGCGCATGCTCTAAGACGTTGCACGGCTGAAGCTCGTTTTGCTCATCACTCTTTCCACGCTGCAGCGATTAAGTAAAAGGAATTCTGTGTGATCATCTAATACCCAATATCTGTCAGCGTGACTGGGTTCAATCTCGATAGCAACTACCTGAGCGAGGCCGTGAACGGCTGGTCGCTGACAAACAGAAGCGTTGTAGCGTAGAAAGAGTGGTGAGCAAAATGGACGGTACAGCGGGTTAGAGCACGAGCTCCTGTTTAGAGTGAGATGTGGGTTCGAGTCCTGCTTGACGCGAAAGTTTTGCAGATCACTCTACATCAGTGGTATATCTGTGACATCATACTACCGCTGGAATCGATTGAATAAAGAAGGATGTGCCTTGTAGCTGTCTTCCGTACTGGGGCATTGACTGGATGTCTATAGCTGTGTTCTGATTCAAAATGATCCCCATCAATTCTTCATGGAGATTATCTTATCGAACATTGACTGTAAATGATGCATGTAATTAAGCAGACAAATACCACGAGCCTCCAGTATGGGTGAAATGCGGGTTCAACTCCCGTCTTGTTTGCAAGTTCTGCACATCACTCAGCATCTCTGGGCAAATGAAGAGGATTTTCACAAGAGTTCTTCTTCTTCTACCAGGTCCACACAGTGTTCGTGGTCATAGAAAACTGTCGGGAGTATCTGTTGAGTGCCTTAATATCTTATACAGACAAAAAAAGCGTTTGACATTCTCGAAACAAATGTCATTCTGTCTGTACTTGCCGACCAAGGAGTGGACTTTTATCTGCGAGAGCTACAGCTAACTGTACCACGGAAATAAACTTCGGTTCTTTTTGATTATAATGAGACAAATGAAAAGCCAACCTCATTCGCTGGAGACGAAGTTTTTGTAGGAGTGTTACTTTATAGTCCAAAAAAAGAGCTCTGTACGGCGAAATATAGGAAGGTCTTCAACACAAGAGATGCAACGTCAAAAAAGGCTTTTTCGAAAACCAGCAACTTGGGGCTGTAGCCTGAAGTCTCAGCTTTCGAATGGTTTTTAGCACTCCTGTGAGTAGTTCCTCTCCGGCAAATGAGATCTGTTTTTCATCTGTCTTCGTATAATCAGAAAGAACCTAAACTTGTTATGGTCTACCAAGCACCGAGATCTATGACGAACTACAATATCGCTGAAGCACTGTTTATTGCCACAATATGGTGAACTATTTTCCGGATATTCGACAACTTTACGAAATTGAATGCTTGGGCAATTGATTAGCCCACTCTCGGCGATTTCAAGAAGGTGTTTGGTTTCTGAACAGCCTTTCTTCTTACTCTGTAGCGGCGGAAATAATGTGATGTTCCGCGCTCAATTTGCTTTCCTCTTCATCTGAGATCTGTGGATAGCTTTTCTCTGAATTCTTCGTGATCATTCAATCGCTCAATTCTCGGCAATTCTAGATAAGAATTGGTTTCTAGAAAGTTCTTATAGAACGCTGTTTTTGCACCTAATGTTTTTTTTGTACATAAGAGATGTATATGCACGAAAGGCATGTTACATGTAGGGGAAGTCAGGAGTATCAGAATCATACAAAAAAAACCTAAGGTTTCTATCAAAACGCAGAAAAGGAACCCCTAACTAAGTAACGAAAATCGCGCGCGGCTCAGATTGCGCTGTGCGATTAATCAACTGCTGTCCTGGAAGGGTCATTTGATTGGGATCATTCAGAGGTGTCCAAGCACACTGATAGTGTTGAAAGATCTTTTGTATCTGAATTTTTCTTACAGGTATCCATGGGGTTCTGAAGCGTTCTCAAAGGCAAAAGAATTGAATCGGCCAATCTTTCTTTCAGGTCAGTTTTAGGAAAAATTTTGTTTACTTTTGGCTTTGTCAGGGTTTGTGATTTCTTTTAATGAATATTTAATGGACTAGAATGATTTCACAATCAATTTCAGTCGGTTACTCGACGTGCCATTGGTGTCATGTAATGGAAAAGGAATCCTTTGAGAACGAGGAGATCGCTCAGATACTGAATAGTGATTTTATTAGTGTAAAAGTGAGTACTTTTGAGAATTTCAAGGAGAAAATGCGTTTCAAACTGGTTCTGAATCGACTCGTGTAACCAAAAATTTTTAATCCGTATTTCAGGTCGATCGTGAGGAACGGCCTGATGTTGACAGACTATATATGTCCTTTATTCAGGTTAGCTACTATCAGTGGTTGTACCGTTCTCGTCAGCAATATGCCTTCGCTTCTTCTTAGGGCTTTCTTATGACTGAAATATGACAACGACCAAAGAAAAACAAAATTTTCTCGAAGAGAAGCGAAGACCCGCTGCTATGATTTGGACCAACAATCTATTTTAGAGGCATATTTTAGCCAGAGAATTCAATTTTGGTATATTTGTTCATAGTGTTTTTTTAAGAGAACAACAGGCTCGGGCGGATGGCCTATGACTGTTTTTCTGACACCAGACTTGGATCCGATAACAGGCGGAACCTATTTCCCACCCTGTGACTCGCACGGTGGCTTAGGATTACCGTCTATTTTGAAACTTGTGATAGACAACGTAAGAATTTTCCGAATTCATGTAAAAGTTGATTTTTTTTCCAGTTTACATTCATAACGAAACATGTACTATTGACAAAACCCACGAGGGGAAACGAGGGCTACTTTTGCATGGGCAATAGCGGAGGCTGTCTCTTCGCATTATTTAGTTTGCGAAGAGCTTATTAAAGCTTTTGCGATTACAAAACCCACATGTGTCGGCACAACCCATGTTAGTATTTTTCTGAACTAGAGGTTTTGAAGAGTTATGAACTCAACCCTTCAAGTACCGCGTTGATTTTTCGCCTAGCACGCGGTGCGGTTGACCGACTGGACGGGGCGCGTTCCGTTAATATTGTCGTAGTTTTCTGGAAAAATTTGGTCTCTATCGGCGCTGAGGAGGGTTTGTGTTTCTGGTGCTTCAGTAGTCATTAAAAAGCCTAAGTCTCGATAACTTTAATGTTATGTTTTTTTGATAGGCCTTTTTTTGTTGCAAAGAGCTTTTCCTAGGTTTGATATTATTAGGAAGTTTGGTTTTTTTTTCTGGTTATAAAGGGACAAATGGAAAACCGACCTCATTCGCTGAGGAATAAGTTTTCAAAGGAGTTTTACTAACCATTGGAAAGCTCATATCTCTGACTACAGCCACGCCTCACCGATTTTCGAAAAAACCTTTTCATTCTGCTTTAAAATCCACACAAAATTATGTCTTAGACGCGCACATTTCTCGCCGGACAGAGCTTTTCCTTTGTAATATTGGTAATCGTGCGACAGCGTAATCGTTTCTGATTCCAGCGCTGTGCTTGTATCCTGAAAAGATCGTTGAAATCAGAAACGATTATACTATCGCACGATTACCAATATCAGAAAGAATAAGCCCTGTGCGGCGAGAAATGTGAGCGTCTAAGACATAATTTTGTGTGGATCTAACAGCGTATAAAAGGGTTTTCGAAAATCGGCCAGGTGGAGTTCTAGCCAGAAATCTAAGCTTTTACTGGTTACTGACTTTCCTATGAAAACTTCTTCTCCAGCGAATGAGTCCGGTTTTCCATTTGTACCCTTATAACTAGAAAGCACCTCAAGTTCAAGAGTCGCTGATTGCAATGATGTACTCGTTTTTTCAAAAGGACAGTTCGGTGCGCCGTCGCAGACAAAGAGAGGCTGTGTTTTGACCCAGATCTGGTTTCCTGACGGCTAGGGTGTGTGAGTGGCTAAGTATTGGTCGCGCGCGCGATTTTTGTTACTAAAATTAGGGTTTTTCCTTTGCACAGAAGAAACTCCAAATAGAAAATGCGACCTGATAGTCTAAGATTTTTTCTACACGTTCATATGCTTATCGTGGGTGAGCTTAGGCTGCTTAGGCTTATAAGCAGGTTGATTTAGCTATCAGATAAAGGATAGAGCTCTTTGCGTTTATCAATACCTGAGGGAAACGCCATTCAATCGTCTTCAATTTTTAACGTTTGAAGTGATTGCTGCATATTGGGCCCTTACAGTGGCTCGCAGTGGCCTACCGACATATTGGGTCAGTATTACCACACTTCCAGTCAGGGCTGGTACTAATTCGCTGACCGCAGAATAATGAAAGGATTTGTGTGCCTTGGGCGTAGGATCGAGCCGTCGACTAGGCATGTGTCGCAAGACACCTATAACCACTGCGCCACATGCGCTCATTTTTTGGCAGTATAAAGTGAGAATGAGAAACTTTAGTAAGCAAAAAGATAGAATAAACATTCATCTACAATTCCATTACAAAAAACCTGGGTATCTCTACGAAACAAGGGAAAAAGTTCCAATTGAATAGCAGGATACTTGCGATAACGCGCGATCCGTGTGACACGGAATTTTCTTTTCACTGCTATAGCGCTGTAAGAAGGTCCTTCCAGAAAACAAGTACAATTTCAGAATCATCAGGATTTGAGCTTTCGAATGATTACTCGAAGTCAATCCTTGCTGAAATCTTGTTCAGCAAAAAGGCATCAAAAAACGATCATTTCGCAAAAGTGTCGGAAAGTATCCCACCGTTAATTGTTGCGCTTTATCTAACTGCTGTGTAAATATTTCCAAGCTCCTCAGCGTTGTGATCATTTTTGAAAATGATTTATGTTTTTGACGTAAACATCTCAAACGTTCAGTGGAAGGACGAAAGTACCAGGGCGACAATTTCAAGTCAGGGACGGATGATCACTGAAGCTCTGAAGAAAGGTGTGTGGAAAGCGAATGTTCTTGAATTTTATAAATATTTCGACAGTTTCCAATATAATCGTCTAGACTCAGTCCATAGCGCTGGTCAGGCTCCACCCTTTGAAACTGTGGCAAAGACCGTGGTGCAATATAAAGCATCTGCTTTTGATAGAGAACACGGTGGTTTCGGTAGAGCGCCGAAGTTTCCAAAGGCTTGTCAGTTCTTTACACTATTGTTTTTCTACCATTCGATAGTCCCTTTCTATGCATAGTATTCTAGGTGATCTGGAGTTTCTCATAAATCACTTTTGCTGGACTAAGGACAATTCGGAAAAAGAACTTTGTCGTCATATGCTCAATGTGACTCTGGAAGCAATGAGCCTGGGAGGCATTCATGATCATATCGGCAAAGTAATCGAGTTCTTTCGAATTTCCGGCAAGATTTCGTCTCACGGAAGTATCAAAATTATTTGTCGAAGATGTTTTGGTGATCGTAAGAGCATCGTTACCGTATCGAATACCGTAATGTCACTGTAAATGACTGGTGAGAGTGCGCCGTAATCTCAATCTCTATTGTTTAGGCGAACAAATTCCGGAACTTAATATGTTAGACGGCGACAAATTCATAAACCTATCTCATTCGCTGGACAGGAACTTTTCATAGGAGTGTTGGTAATCAATCGGAACAGACGTCGGTAGTGCAAGGGTTCAGCACGCGCTCCCGCAAAGAGTGAAGTCTGGGTTCGAATCCCAGCTGACGCAAATGTTTTTGCACATCACTTTACACTATTATGCTTAGTATTGGTAATCATACGAAAGCTTATATGTCTGGCTACAGCCACACGTCATCAGTTTTTCAAAACAGTCTTCTAAAACGTTGTAGAATCCAGAATGAAATTATGTTTTACACTCGCCTTTCGCCTTCATTTCTGTCACGCGTATAATTCGCTGGATGCGCGGGAGGCATATCGGCGTGCAGAGAATTTTCCGTAGTGTCAGAATCATACATTTTATTTTAAGCTTCTGTCGATTCGGTAAGGAAATCCCCAATTGAATGACAATATTCCAAGCGCGATCGGTCGCTCCGCCCTCCTTCCCCTCCCCACGCACCGTGAATTAGCCGGTAAACAAGGTTGTCGAAATTGTAAAACTCGATCGATTTTTTCTGCTAACAGGATTTCCAGAAAATAAGCACGAAGTTGGAATCATTGAAAATTACGACTTCGAGTGATTACTCAATCTAAAGAAAGTGCTCAAAGAGAGAGAGAAAAAAGCAGAAACGTTCTTGAGTTCTCCAAAACTTGTGCTACTGAATGAGTATCAGCACTTTAAAGAAAGGATATTGTCGAGCGAGGTATAAGCGAGATAAGAAGAAAGCACTTGGTCGTGTGAAACATGTTATTCTGGATTTTACAGCGCTATAAAAGAGTGTTTTGGAAAATCGGTCACGCTGGGCTCTAACTAGAGATTCAAGCTTCTGAATGATTGCTAGCACTCCTACGAAAAGTTCCTGTCCAGCGGATGAGATCGGTTTAGAATTTGTCGCCGTCTAGCATATAAGTACTGGAATTCCTAAACGAGACCATTTTATTTTTTCTTTAGGGTTTTCATCGTTATTCCGTCGACGCGGAATGGCATGTGCCGCACTTTGAGAAGATGTTGTATGACCAAGCACAATTGCTTGGTGTCTATTCGGACTACTGCCGATTGTTCGGTGGGGAGTTTAGTGACGTCGTAGAAGACATTGCTCAGTACATGGAGGAGTGCCTTTCACACAAAGTGAGTTTCTACTTTTAACATTGTTAGCGCTTGGAATCCTGAACATAGAAAGAAACGAAGAAAAAGTAGTGGCAAAGCGGCGGCCTCGGTGGTGCAGTGATAGTGTTTGTCTTCTGTATGGTTGAAATGCACGTTCGATTCCCTCCTGAGTTTCAAAGTTTTGCCTATCACTCAACATCTCTGGATAAGTACGATTACTGGCATGTAACCACACGTTTAGTCGATTATAGTTTTTATTGACATGCGCTTTGAACTGAAATAAACTCATACCGGCCGATCTATCCCTTCCCTTCCTTCCTCCCCCTCATCCGATCCACTTGCGATTCATATATACCCTCTTCAGTTGCAACAACAGCCCTTGAAGTACCCTAACGATATGGAGCGATTGAAGAGTCATCCAGACAGGGCGCCTTCGGTGTCGTTGAACCCTGCTTTCCTCTTTGAGGAAAACTCGTCGGAATAAACTGAGGTGTACTTGGGGTTTTTCTGTTGGCGCGTGGTACACTGTGTTACGTAAACTGTTGTGGTAACACAAGGACCCACATTCGAAGCAGGAAGAACTGGACAAACAACTCGGATCAATTTGGCCTTGAGGAAGGAGAGGGCGCTGTTATGTTAGCCTACAAAACTCTTTCATCAACTTCGTATTAGTTCAACGATGAAAGAGTGCGTAATGAACCATTTAAGCGAAAACCTGCAGCAGAAAGTGTAAGTATTACGACTGCGTCTCCACTACATAAGAGGGTTGGGTTCCCCTCAAGAGTGATTGGCTGGGACGAAAGGCATTGTGCAACTTACGAGGCCGCCAAGGCCGAAACAAGTGTATTGCGCTGTACAAGCGCCCATAACAAAACATATGCATGGCGCAAAAAATAATCATCAGGGATGCCAAAGAAAGCTTCTCTGATACAAAGGAAATTGTCGGAAAGTCTGAGACATACTCACAGCTTTTGATCTGCCGTCTACAGTTGAGTGCGAGTCAGTTCGTGTGGAACTCTTAATGTTTTAGAGTTAGACGACTTTAGCAGGAAATGGGGTGATTTCTCCGACCAATTTGTGGACAAAGACAGTCATTTTGATTATAGGTTCAAAAAGAATTTGTAAGTTTTTGATCTATAAGATTCACCCCAGAAATCTTGAATAGTATGCAGAACTCGTAGTTTCGATAGGAATTGTACCCACGTCTCACTCATAGTGGAGGTGCGTGCTAAACACTGGACTACGGGGCTCCTGTGCTATTACCACTCTTGTCTACATCGATGTGAATATACATGAGATTAATTTAATCATATCTTCTCCCTCACAGGTTCTTATTTAGGATGGTGGATTTTATTCAGCAGAAGATGCTGATTCTCTACCAACTGAATCTTCATTGGAGAAAAGAGAGGGCGCATTTTGTGTTTGGAAGATGTCGGAGGCAAGTCAAACAGTTTCATCAGAATAGGTGTACATCAAGATAGCTTTTATCTAGTAATTTCATGATTTTCAGGTTCAAGAATTGCTCAAAGGTTTGAGAATTGGAGAGAAGGATGCCATCGACATTGTTTGTCAGTACTACGACATCAGAGAAGGAGGAAATGTCAGCCGATCAAAGGTGTGAATGTCATGTGATCTCAAAGTGTTTCTGTATGTAATTGAGAAATAATCAATGATTGGTTTTTATGATATAGGGACCTTTGAATATTGCTTCCATTCCTTGATTTTTTCGACACTACTTGTTTGTACGGTGGGAATGGAGCGTATGACGCAGTGATTAGGGGTGACTTGCGACGCACACGTGGTCGATGGTTCGATTTTGCGTCGAGGCTTACCAAGCCTTCTATCTCGTGGGGCTCGGCGAATTGGTTCTGAACTTGTCTGAGAGGATAGCAGCGCTTACCCGATACCTCAGGAGGCCACTACGAGTCAATGTTAAGGCCAGATATACATTCAGTCACCTCAAACGATGTTAGATGAAGACGAATGCATGGTGCATCCCTCAGGGACTGATCTGCACCGGAGCTCTATGCCTTTTCAAACTATGGATTGTCTTATAATTTCTTTTGCACTAGTGTTTTACTCGGGTTTTTTTTGCAATTTCAAAATCGGATCAGTGCCAAAAGGTTACCCTGTGTTGAAAGATGTTCTAGTAACACTGAATAAGGCCGTAGCACCATTGCTCGCCGTTTGAATGAAATGGGCTATCGCAAGCTGATGTGGTGACTGTGACTTCCCAGCTTGACCACAGCCCTGAGTCCATGCTCGGTAGATTGAGCTCAGTTTTTTGCAAGGTAAGGTATATTGTTACAAGTACTACTCGACATCGGGCAGACAATCTATGCTAGCATCTGTGGGGAACAATTACGGAAGTGATTGCATCACTGCGAGGAAAGCGTCCAAATTGACTCACTGTCGCCCTTCTCTTGAATAACGCTCGACCTCACACTGTAAAGTTGACCTGCCACATTTGGGGAAAATTGGGCTGGGCCATTGTATCATGTCCACCGCATATAGTTCATCGTATTATCAGCTCTTGTGTGCCCTGAAGCAGCATTTGCGGGAGATTAAATTTCAAGAGTACATCAGCTCAACAGTGACTTGACTTCTTTGATCGCCAGCCCCATTCTTTCTGAGAAGAAGGGGTTCAGTTTTTACCCAGTCAAAGGAAGCATATCATTGACCATAGATGACAATGTTGTGATTAAATGACTTTTTCTTATGAATAACAATTCAATCAACAAAAGTGTCGAAGTGTAAAAAAATTAATGGAACAGTCAAACATTATTGGCAAACTCAAACTTTTATCGCAATACCTCATATCAACTGTTATTTTAAGAGCTCCGTAATGAGCACTTATGCAATGCAATAGTCATGTTTCGGCCTTGCAACCTTATCATTTGCACAGTGTCCATCCTCTGTGCCAATCGCTCCTGGGCGAGAGCACTCTTTACATAGAGGAATCGTCGACGAGCACGTTACACCGTGTGTTAAGTGAAAATTGACTTCGCCTAAACTTTTCTCACAAAAAATAAAGCCTCCTTGAGAGCATAATACTTTCTAATAATCGCGTGTTCTTTCTAGGATCCGCATGGAGAACTTGAAGAGCAGAATGTTCTTCGTATGCTGCGGTCGCATGAAGATTATGCAAGACATTTCGAAATCGACAGCGAGGTGTTAAACGCCGGTATCCTGAAGACTAAGGTTTTCTTTAGATGCATTTCGCTCACATACATTTTGACTTTACAGGCTAGTTACCTATGTTTTTGTAAGTTGACAACGAGCTCGTGTGGCGCAATAGTTAGAAATGCTCTGCGACATGTAGAGGTGGTCAATGATTCGATGCCGCACTCAAGGCTCATCAAGCTCCGTCCTCTCCGTGGTTGAAAAATTGATACCAGATTTGTCTGGTAGAATAGCACCATTAGATCGATGCACTGCTGGGCTACTGCGAGTTGTTGCAAAGGCTGGATTTGCATTTAGTCATTTTTGACGGTAATTGATGGAGTATAATACATAGCACAGCCCTCAACGAATAGAGGTCTACCCTTCATCCTTTCAAGCTGGTCAACGCATCTTTACATCAATGACTATTGATTTTGTTGTCTTGTCGTTCGTATTTCAGTGGGTTTGAGCACATCTCATTGGCTATAAAAGCAAGACTATTTATGGAAGTTATTCCTTCAGGCTGTTTCTCATTTTATATGTATTTCGCAGTCACCAAATTGTACACTCTCCGCTGATTTAACTTGAAAGATACAACCTATTCTACGCGAGCACTGCCACGACCTATTCTACGCGAACACATCAAATTGAATCTATGAAGTATTCATCAGTATGGGAGGCCTGTGGTTTAGTGGCTAGTGATGCTCGACGCGGGCTTGATCCTTCTCCCCGAGCTCTTTAAGGCAATCAATTACGAATGCCTTACCAAAAGTCTCAATCCGGCTATCCCTGTGATCACGAGAAGATATGCTGGACCAGGATTTTACAACGCTCATGAAGAAGACAAGTCCTCAAGCAATTGCATGGACACGATTAATTTGGTAAAAGTCGTGGGGTCCAGACAATAAAATATGGAGGCGATCAGACATTACAAAAACAAGTCCTTCAGTAGAGCCCATATCCGTTTCATGCAAAGCGTGAAGTTGCACTTAACCTTCCATACGACGCCTCGGTACGCGCATTGTACCTTGCGATTAACTGGCCCGCCTAAGGAGAGTTAGCGGTCCGTTAATAAGAGAGACGAATAGGAAGTTGGTAAATAAACGGTAAAATTAGATTCTCAACAGTATCGAAAGTGATCGATATTTTCAACCTGCTTTCTACTTTGACCCAACTTTTCAGTCCATTCTTGCGGAAGCTCGTTCTAGACGACCTCCTCCCCATTTGGACTCGAAAATGGTAACTGCTTGGCAAGGATTGGCTCTTACTGGCTTGGCAAAAGTACGTGATGCGTAAATTTATTTTTTATACTCTTTAAGAAAATTAATTTAGAGTAAATGCGTCCTATCTAGGCTGCTATGGCCTCGTCAAGTTTTGATTTTGTTGGACGAGCAATAAAGACAGTGGACTTCATAAAGCGTTTCCTGATGGAGGAAGGCGGACAGCTACTGCGATGTGCTTACAGGGGCCATGACGGAAACGTAGAAATTCCGTTAGTTAGTTGGAAAGGCGTCATGCTTTCAAATTATCTAATAAGCTTCTTCCTAATTATTTATAGTGACGATCCAATCAGTGCGTTCTCCGATGATTACGCTATGCTTATCCAGGGACTGTTAGATCTCTATCAAGTGGTGGGAGATCTAGAATTGTTGAAGCTAGCGGATACTTTGCAGCATAAAATGGTATTTTCCAAGAGCTTCCAAATATCCTTGTGATCTCTCTTTGAAAGAACGCGTGAATTTTAAGGATGAGGATTTCTGGGACGTCGAGAAAGAGTCCGGATACTATATCGGAAGCGGACATGGAGATGTCAAAGTACGTGTTATGGAAGGTACATATGCCAATTGATTCTCGTTATCAATTATGTAAATTCTATTCTCCTGTCTCCAATAGACTTCACTAGCTTTAACGATGTTTTAGATCAAGATGGTGCCGAACCGTGCACGAATTCGGTAGCCGTAGGGAACCTTATCCGTCTCTATGAATACTTTGATACAACGGAGTATAAGCGCAAGGCAGAAAAGATCATCGAAGCATGTTCGAGTAGATTATCGAGGGGAGTTCGTGTGGACTGGTTTCACTTTCGAACTTTGGGAATTCTTTTACCTCTGATTTCTCCACCTCCGGATACTGTATTGCAATTCTTATAGTTGTGGGTTTAATGAATTTCCATCTTTCAGGTTTCCGTATATTCTGACTAAAATGATCTCAGGCTACCATCGAATGCTGAAAGGTTCTGTCAAAGTACGCTGGTCATTCTCTTGCGACCATTTCTAATTATATTTGGCAAATAGAGACTTTCTAAGATCTTCTATTCAAGAGCTTTTATATAGTATTTCACTTGTCATTTCTTTATTAAAACCTTTAGATTGTAATTGTGGGATCGGCATCAGATGAAACTACCCAATTGTTCCGACGCGAAAATTCAATCGCATTACATTTGTAACATCTTGATCCTATTCTTAGATACAAGTATAGGTAAGTTCTACTCAACTAGTTTAGCCCTTTTGCTATGGCAGCTGTTGCGAAAGGCTAGCGTGCGGTCCGGACGGCTTAAAGAAACATAATAGACGTTGTTTCTACAAAAAATGCCTCAATAGAATTCTTTTTTGTCATATTTCATCGTTAATGACTATAAAACCTCTTCAAAATCTGAATTTACCAGTCCGTTCCTTAATTTTGTATTGGGCCGGTGCAATCTTCGTAAGCCGTCCGAAGAGCGCGGACGCGTGTGAGTCGTTTTCGCTACACACCGCAGTGAAAGAGTTAATATGGTTCCTTTAGTTAATAAGTCAGCAATTACGTAGTTGTTTCTTTTTATTTCTTTCAGACAACTCATTCATCACTGAGCGATGCTCTGTATACAAAGATATGCTCAGTGTAGAAAGACCAACTGGCTTTATATGCGCTGACTTCACATGTGGACCACCAATAAACACGCTGGATGCCTTGAAAGTTGAGCTGAAAAGATTGGGTACCTCACGAAACGAAGACCTTTGACTCCGTATCATACAACACACTCTGATGCCATATCCAGTTATAGTTATTTTATACTGCTGATATCTCGTGGACTACTCAACTCTTTTGAGACAGCGTGTGTTGTTCTATACAAAATGTGGCCCTTCAATTGGCTCTTTGGAACCATCTGTTCAAGGCCCCTCAGACTTTTTTAGGCATTTTTCCAAATTTATAAGCCGTGGAATAACATGGCGATCTTATTAAATTAATTCGCCGTACTAAAAGTCATTACTGATTACCACATTAGTACTAACTTGAACGCCATGATCAGCAGCATTAAGTTGTTCGTTCCCAAAGGGTTAATTACACTTGTCCTTTTGACAAGCAATTGGAAGATCAAAATAAAGTATCGTTATCTCTGCTGTACCTCCTCTAGTCAATATTTTCTGGGAGACTTGAGAAAGCTGCAGCTCATTAGGTTTTTCTATTTTCAAATCGTTCGGTTCTGGAAAGAAAGAAGAGAAAATTCCATGCCAGAAAAGGGGTCCTTGGCGCATCTAAGCATATAGTTATCGTGCACGATCACAAAAATGATCGTATGGTTGTCAAAGCGTTGAAGACTTCACCATAGAGTAGGGCAGTTAGTTTTTGTCCGTCGATCTCACAAAAATAGGAAACCTCACACATTCTATGGAATCAAGACCCTTTACAGAATTTCATTTCTCGTTTTTTTTTTCTTTTTATAACTTGAATTATATCGCATGACAGTAATTCTTTTTCAACAATACATAGGTATGTGCACATGAAATCGAATTAACGAATATCTCTGTACATGATATATAACATGCTAGATGTCTTCCTGCTTAACCGTGATATCAGACTTTGGTTATATCCTGAAATAAAAGTTCGTTAATATTTTTGTGAACTACCTGTACCAACCACCTGTTCAAGAGTATTGGCTTTATATGAATTTGTCAGGAAAAATGAAAATGAAGCGTATTTTGTAATTTTTTGAATTGATTGACTTTAGGGTAGCCCTCTTATTGGAAAGATTACGTAAGGCTTTAATAGGTTGTGTAAGAAGTTTGTGCCGTTTTGGTTTGTTCAGTTGCGCATTTTCTTGCGAACATTTTGGTACACAACTTACCTATACTTGCTTCGAGATCGAATTGTCGTGGAAATAGATTCGCTTGCGACTCATGCACGAATGGCTCATGGTGAAAATGTTAGTGAAGCGGCGCACTAGTTTAATGAAGCTTGGAGCGATGATACGGTTGCAGAAAGACGATTTTGAGTGGTTCGCAAAGTTCAAAGTTGGAGAGAACACTTGCGCTCGGGCCATTCACAGAAAGTTGTCAAGTTGTTCTTGAGATCCTCAAAGAGAATCCATCAATGGCATGCTGAATGAGTTCTATAGTCGAAGCGTCGATCTCTTACCCGAAAAGTGGCAGGAAGTTAATGAGCTTAATAGAGAAGAATTTAGTTATCAGTTTTCTCTTTTGTTGGGGACAGCGTATTGCAAAAATCATATTTGAAAAATCAAAATGGCCCGAATTTTTTTACACAACCTATTACTATGAATGCATCAGTTCTAGTTTCGACATCTTCTCAAAGTTGATATGCATTACAATTTTCAAAATCGGAATGATATTGGAGAAAGTAAGCGGCCAACCTGAACTGGATGGTGACCGTGTATGGATTCTGCAACGGAATTAGGTCTGGTGTTGTCGAGTTGTGCTGGTGTTGGTGGAGTTACCGGCTGATCGTAGACAGTGATGCCATGGTCTCTTAGGTGCACTACGTCGCTTGACGAGATACCAGGTGAAGCATCTCTTAAGATGTGCACTAGTTAGAGTAAAACGCAATGTAATGTGACGAAGTCGTGCAAAAATAGCTATTATTCAATTGAACCCATGTTCCTACTGAGTTATCATTGCATTCTTCATAAAAAGCTTGATTAGGGGTCTATCTCTGCACTCCACCACGTCAGTCGAGACCCTGACCTTTTTCTTTGTCGGGAAAAAAAAACCGAAGCCTTATCGGCAAAGTGAAAATTTGTCAACCGTTTTCTGAAATCTCTCTCCCTTCGATTTTCTTTTTTTCTATTTCTTCCTCTCTTTCCGTCTCGTTCTCTCACTCTCTCTCTCTCTCTCTCTCTCTCACTCTCACTCTCACTCTCACTCTCACTCTTACAATGAAATTATTCACTTCATACCGAACTTTAACGATTGGTATAGACGTGATAAAATATAGATATTCCCCCTGAGGAAGGTAGGTTTTTTCTTTCATCAAAATGATAGAACGTTCAACGTCGATCAGTCCTAGAGGAATGTTCTTATAATTGTCTTCAACACGTTTCGTATAGGTGACTGGATGCATATTTGACATATACAATGACTTCAGGTTGCTTAATTATGCATAAGATTAGGATTATACTTTACCAGAGACATTCTATATCAAATTGGTGACCTTGGGGTGATGCAACGAGGCTTGGTAATGATTGGCCCTAAGGATTATGTGGAACCAACGATAGATAACGTGTGCATTGCAGGACACCCATAAACACTTCGCTACACAAGCCATCCGATAAAAGAATAAGCACGTGCGATCTTGCTTTCGTGACAACGGAAACAACCAGCAAGAAGATAGTCAATTTACAAATCGTAGCACTCAAGATGCTGTGACGCCTGTGGTCCATCAGTCTATCACTCAAGTATTTCGATGCGTTAATATCTTGGGTCTCACGTAGATTTTTCAAACGTCAGAAAGGCAGGATCGCGCGGGGAGCACAGCGCGTTCCAATGACGATATGACACCTTTTTCAAAGAAATTTGGATTTTTGTCACCACTATGAAGGGTCTAATCGTCGGTAAATCATAGAATAGTCAATTCTTTATCAATAGTGAGATTATAAGATGGTCGGCCCTCCGAATCAAAAGCACTGAGTTAGTATAATGGTCAGCTCACGTAAGTCGTCATAAAACAAATATGCATTTTATCAGCTCTAAGAAGA
Source organism: Parelaphostrongylus tenuis (assembly GCA_019055375.1). NCBI lineage: Eukaryota > Metazoa > Nematoda > Chromadorea > Rhabditida > Metastrongylidae > Parelaphostrongylus > Parelaphostrongylus tenuis. Next base: position 26,394 of record JAHQIW010000473.1, read on the forward strand.
TTGACGAAGACGAGTACACTATGCTTTCGTCAGGTAGTGATGAGCCCCGAACGTTGAAGAGTCTGAGGGAAATGAAGTCGCGATAAGTTAGGGTGGCGCTGATGATGATTACGATGCGGTGGGTGGCGAATGGCTCAACAGTAAAATTTCTTGCAAGCACTGGATTTTCGAAGAGTTTTTTTTTTCCTTGGTGCTACAATATTTCTACGAATGTTTCACGGCTGACATTTCTGACTTTGTTGTGAACTGACGAGCATCAAACTTTGGGAAGATATGTCATGGAATGGAGAGTTTTTATCGCCTTTAAATTAATACGGAAAAGTTAGTGAAACCACTGCTAAGGGAATGGAACTCTTATCCTGTTCTTCAATAGCATCCTATTGCGTTCTGTAGTAAGACAAGGAAGAACTTGAGAGTCTGGATTTTCATTCTTTCGACAACAGAATAGATAATCGATGAGACCGATTGATTAAACATGACTATCAATGAGGCGATCCCTCATCGGTCGTCCATTTATCTAACGGCTCAGCTGCCTTATTGATTATGTACAAAGATAATGGTTATATACCTTGGATTTATACTACTGATGTTTGACTTCTTTACAATAATACAAGGTCAAGTTGGGTGAGTCGATTTTTTAGCGTTGACGTGGTCGACTCTCTAGGCCTTTCTCATATTTAATTCCTTAGAACGTCTCAAAAGACGTTTTTTTAGGCCAATTTAGTTAGCATAGTGAATTAGACAGTACCTGACCGTGTTGCTTCTACTCCGTGTATGATCAATCAGAGCCTGCACGAATATTTGATTTTTGGAAACGTCACCCTGTCCCTGAAAGACAATTAATAGATCTAAAGTATCGCCTGGAATGCTGTTGATAATCGAAAAGTAACCTCACACATCTCTTTGCATTTCAATCTTACCTTGACGAGATCCTTAGCATCTTGCAGTTGAAGCCGTTCGAACATGCGCACAATTTTTGTGTGATCCATTCTTTTCATACTGCCTCGATTCACAAGAATTGGTTTCAAGTAACTATTGTTGATGTACTGAAACCTGTAAACAATGATCATCAATATGTTTTTGAGCAGAGTTCTCTCTAAATCTTTCATATGTTTAGGCAAACGCTAGTAGCTCTAAAGCGTTTATAGTCGAGTAAAACTTTTTGTAATTCAAGTACTGATCAGTCGAACGTGTGTTTGTTTCCCATGCAATAATTTACTCTTAACTCAGACTCAAGTGGCAGTGAAAGCTACACTATGTGGTTTGAGACTCTATTTATTATCTAATAGAATGCTTTGAGCCTTTCAACAAGTCTGGTATCGCATCTCGAGAGGCAGACGTACATTCCGGTGTTTCCGCACGCCTTATCAGTACCACATGCCATTCGGTTCACCCCTACAGTCAAAGGCATAAAACATTCTATTAGACTATAGGGTGCGGGAAAAGTTGTGACAATTTTGTACTTTCTTGATTTGAGCATTGATATGGTACTTCTTCTACTGGCGCTGCAATTTCATTGAATTCTTTGTTCAATTTTGGTCTAGGGTCTAGTTTATTTATTTGTGTTTTTCCTGGTGTGTTCAGAATGAAGGGGCCGTGCTCGCAGCTGTTGATATTTTTCATATCACGGTATGACACTCGCACCAGCCGCCAGGCTGAAATCGACCATCGTCTTGGGCGACTGCCGAGTAACAAAGAGACGAATGGAATATGTACTGGAGGCCGCACAACTACTGAAGACGGACCGTCTAAGTAACCAAGTAAGCATCTGGTGTGTTCAAGTAATGGATCGTAAAATTAACGTCTTGCAGCAATTCAGATTGGCTGGCTTCAAAGCAATAAGTGTCTACAGAGCCGTGCAACTTTTTGAAGAGACTGAAGAAAGTGAGCACCTCAGTGAGACTTAAAAACGTCGTCCAACCATCAACCATTGCGCCTACTCCGGAAAACATCCAGATGATCTGTTGTCAGATTCGACGAAATCCGGAGCGTTCGCTGGGCAAAATGGCATAGGAACCTCGGAATCAGCGAGTGGACCGTCCGAAACATCAAAAATTTGCTTAAGCTGTGCAGCCATAAGATCTCTCGTGTTCAATTTTTGGACAAAAAGATGAAAGAAGAACAGCTTTCGAAGGCTTGTTGAATGATTTTTTTTTAACGCTAGTGCTCGTTTGTCGTAGGTTTTCATCACGGATGAGAAGAAATCTACGGTCGAACTACTCCACAATCGCCAAAATCGACGTCAAATCTTCAAGAAGGGTCAGCAGAAGCCTGCAGTAGTAAAAACCATGTGTTGCAGTCTTTTCCGCCCTCTGTGATGGCCTGTGTAGGTATCTGCGACACCGGAAAGACGCTATTGGTCTTTATGATCTTCACGACAGAAAGTAAAAGTCAGCGTAGCCAGCTATCAGCAGTAAATCTCACGGGGCGCACCGGAGGCTCACTACTCAACATTTTGGCGACGATGGGTATACTCTTTGAAGAGAGCTTGGCTCCTGCGCATTCGCTCCGCTCGGCGGTTGCCATCTGTCAAGAGCTGTTCAGGCATTTAGGGCAATGGCATCTGGCCGTCAAACTCGCCGGATCTCAACCCAATGAATAAGCCTTGCTGTGGTCCATGCTGAAGAAAAAGTCTAGGCTACTTGTCACAGTAGCGTAGACGCGCTCAAAATGTCTCTGACTCGTGTTTGGACGATATTACGGTGGAAGCGTGTGCGAGCATCGTTGGGAATTTCACAAGCGACATCGTAAATGTATAGAAACCAAAGGAGGATCTAATGCGAATTTGTTGTAAACTTTTTTGTCTATTGTTATAATTGTTAATCTAGTTAGTGTAATTAATCCTTCAATTTCATTTGTTTATGCAGTATTTCTTTACTCTTGAATATCAGAAAAAATCATCATAACTTATTACTCTTATAACTCTTCCTGTATATTGCATTTTTGAGCAAGGTCTCAAAGAGTGGGTTCGAAGGTGTTGCTATTGATTTTTGTACTTTGTTTGGGCTGTTTCAAGTGAACTAAGCTTCTAGTGGATCACTATAATAAAGTGTTCACAATTTTTCACTAGGAAAACGGCTTCATTGTGAAGATTCTTCTATCATCTTCCAGCACCAAAAATATTTTGATCTTATTTTAGTCCAAATCCGAAATCAATATAAAAGAAAATAAGCAACCATTCCACAGTTCGAATCAGCAACATTTCCATCCATAACGCTTAATTTTATGTATGTGTTTATATCTACCTCACTGCATGTATCATTTTCCTGCAGTTTTCCTCCAATTATTATTTTTTTCGAGCCAGTTATTTTGGCAAACTTTACATAAAAGCGCAAATTATCACCTGTCACCTTCTATTCCCGATCTTTCATCTTCGACACGGGATACACCTTCGTATCCCTCTCTCACTGACATAACACAAGGCACTTCTAGCACTGCCCTCTCGTCTGCGCTTTTGATAACATTCAGTGGTCCTTGATCCTAGTCATTTAGCGACCCACTTTCCGACGCCCACGTTTGGGCACAGAGAATCGTTGAGTCAAAAAGGTGAACACGAAGTTGAGTGTTCTTAGTTCTCATTACTATATCTTCGGTGTTCTTGAGAGCCTCGGAAACCGCTTCCTCCCGATCAACTCTGTAGGTATGTCGTCTGTTGATTTTTCGACCCATAAACACATAGCTGGAGCGCATGTGGCGCAGAGGTTAGAGGTGCCCTGCGTCGCACACGAGCTCAATGGTTCGATCTTGCGCTCATGGCTCACCAAGCCATCCATCCCTCCGGGATCGGTAAATTGGTACCAGACAGGTCTCAGACTTGTCTGGAAGGATAAGCAGCACTGACTCGGTTCAGCGGGAGGCCACCGCAAGTCATTGTAAAGGCCAGATATGCATTCAATCACCTCTAACGAAGTTGAAAATTGAAGTCGAATGCATGACGCGTCCCCCAGGGATTGATCAACCCCGAGAGCTTTATCCTTTTTTAAACACATAGCTACAACATCGGTCGATTGCCGCTATGGCTGCTAATATTATATTGTCAAATCTCTTGTGACTCACAAAGGATCTCTATACTTTTTGAAGTGGCGCCTCGCCTCTCCAAAGCTTCTCTGACCGCGTCTTCAATTGAGTTAGAATTTTTTAGGTCGACGATAATAAAACCGAGCAATTTTTTCTGCTCTTATAATTTCTTCCAGGAATTTCGCTATAGTGTGAAGTTGGTCAATCACGGTGAATTCTTTCCGAAAGTTTTTCTTGCTCACTGCTGCTTCACTCGATGTTCTGTCAGTTCTCTTCAAGACGTCTCGAGTGAAGGTTCACAGATTGCAGACAATAAGCAAATAGGGCGATAGTTGTCAGTGTCGTAAAGATTTCTCTTTTTAGCAATAACACGGTCTTACTGGTCTTGCATTGAATTGGAACCTTGCATTCTGAGAGGGGCGTGTGAAGAGCAGAGCTAATGTGTTCATGAAAACTGGTGGAAGATTTTTCAAGTGTGCACGTCTTATACTATCTGATCCAGGTGTTCAACTAGGAAAAGAAGAACCGGCGAGACGACAATTCACATTTTTTTGTTTTCAAAGAAGCTATATTAACCTCGCACAAGCTTTGATTAAAAATTAGTTCAGTATTTAATCCATCATTTATATATATGACGGTAGGAAAGGGTAGGCTGTTGAAGGAATCACAATAGTAGCTGTCGATAATTTTTCCCATTGACTTTTTCGAAGAAATCTTTGCGAGTTTCAGAAAGCGGTCAATTTCGATTTTGTTACTGGTGAATTTCGGCGGCGTTACAAACATTCTTCCCAAATTCATCAACTTTAGCCGTTACTGTTGTTTTTGAATTCATCACTGCTCCCCTCAGATCCACTTGTGGGTTAGTAAAGCGTACAGTCACTTTTCGTTTGCGTTCGATTCCCTACGCCGCTGGGAAACCGCCACGTGATCCCGCAACTATCTTACTGTACTATAGTTTATTCAGTGAGGGAATTCCTCGAATTTTGACGTAGATGATATAATCTGCAAGTTTCTTTTGTTTCTAGAGGAAATTTCCGGATAGAGGACACGATATTAGTATTTAAGCAGGAACACGAGCATGAAGATGAGCTTCAATGGTTTTAGGCATTTGCGAACTTATACCCACCTCAGCTTTATTCCTTCAGCGTTACCAGATCTCAGATATTTGCAGAAAAAGAAAGAAAACTCACGTATCTCTGATCCAGTGATGTCCTTTGAATCCGGCAATGTCCTCCATTCCTGACATAGTGTAGTCTATCAACTGAATAGCAAACGTTAATGAATAAATCAATTTTAACTCAAGTGGGTAATGCCAGTGATGACAGAAGAATTGAAATTGTGTCTTAATCATACCTCTTGATATATGTACTCAGTCATGTTCTTTTTATGTAAGCTCTTCCTCTCCACTTGTAAAAATTCCGCGATTGGCTTGAGAGTGATACCCTGAAATCCTATAAATTATCGAGTACCTAATTCGATTCATAATGTGAGATACCTGTAAGAAAACAGTGAAGTAGATAACGACAATGCAGCTAGTGACAAACATATTCTTAGCACGAATATCATTTGGTAAAGCCACTACTAAACCGTAAGCAATAGCACCGCGAAGGCCACCGTAAGCCAGTATGAACTGGTCTACCTAAAAGCACTTCTTATCAAGTATAGACATAACAGTGAGTACCTACAATCTATTTTATTTTCTTATAGTTTCAAAAGAACATGTGAAATTGCACTGCTTCCATATCTATTTATTTACCTTTTTCATGTTCATACTTAACTGAATGAGGATATCCTTTTCAATTTTGGTTGTCTTGCTCTCTTCTCTATTGGAAACACTCAGTAAATCACTAATTTTCCTGAGCAATGAAAATTAATGAGCAGAAATAGTGCGAACTCACATTTCAACAAGTGGTAACCGAAACAAAATTGCAATAATAGGTAATTTGAAAACCGTTTATATTTTACTTGGACGTTATGAATTATCACTAATATCTTAGGTGATTTAGATAATAGCACGAGGTCGATTCAAAAAAGACCTCTAGTTTTTTTAATCAATTCCGTAATTATAATCATCAGGGAAAACGAACGAACCTTGGAGAACTTGTTTAGACGGTATTTATTGAGTACGAAGCACATCACGACAACCCCAAGGGTTCGATATATCAAACAGAATACTGTGGTCAACACTATGAATGGTGTATCCCAATGATGGTCAGATGACACCGAAGAGAGACCGAGGAACACAAAAATCACTGTCTCTGAGCTCATAGATAGCACCTAAACTTTTGAATTTCTACCCAGGAAAAAATTCGTTTGATTTCTTTTTTTTATGAGATATCGAACTGCTTATACTGGGGACCATGACTGAGGATACGATTTTATCTCACTACTAATACTCATGGTAAGAAAACATGAAAAAATCGTGCCGTAGTTGGATTTTGATAGTATGTTTCCGGGACTTTTACTACGGCAATTTAGGAGCGCCTTTGTGATAAAACAAGCCTATTCATTAGAAGTTAATCACTGCTATATAACAATCGAATGATATAACATGAGAAATTATCTAAAGAGCAAAGGCCAAGTGTTATTTTTTATTAAGCATGGTGAGAGATGATTCAATAAATATTTGGATATACTACGACTTGCGGTGACGGTGGCCCTCTAATAGCCAGTGCTGCTGTCCTACCACAAAAGCATGGGGTCAATTTGGGAACTTATATGTTAAACGGCGACAAATTTGTAAAATGGTTTCATCCGGTGAGCAGGAACTTTTCATAAGAGTTTTGGTAATCATTCGAAAGCCTAAATCTCTGGCTACAGCTCCAAGTCCACTCTTTCATTTTTATCACGGGTATAATTCACTGGAAGCACGAAAAGCATATCAGCTTGTAGAGAATTATCCGCAGTATCAAAATCATATTTTATAACTTGTTTTTGTCGATGAAGTGAAAAAATCCCCAGTTGAATAACAACACGATCGTCCTGTCCCGTCCTGCCTCGCACCCCGGTCCGTGAACTTGCTGGTAAACAAGGTTGTCGAAAATGCGAAACTGGATCGATCTTACCTGATAAACGGTATTTCCAGAAAACAAACGCAATGTTGAAACCATTGGAACTTATGACATCGAATGATTATTAATAGTCTAGAGAAAGAGCTCTATCCGGCGAGGTTTAAGGCAGAAATCTTCACTTTCTCTACAGCGCTATCAAATGAGCTTTTCTAAAAATCAAGCACATTTTTGAGTTCTTCGAAACTTGTGCTATCCTGTGCTATCGAATAGGTACCAGCACTTTGAGGAAGGAGTTTTGTTCAGCGAAATTTAAAGGAGACAAGAAAAATAAAGAACACGTGGTTGTGTAAAACATAATTTTATTTTGGATTTTACAGCGCTATAAAAGTGTTTTGAAAAATCGGCCAAGCAGGGCTCTAACTGGAGATTCAAGCTCTTCAATGATTACTGATACTCCTATGAAAAGTTCCTTTCCAGCGAATGAGATCGGTTTATATTTTGCCGCCGTCTAACATGTAAGTACCCCAATTTGCCGATGCGGAGGATTTGAAGGTTAGCTGAACCCGGTAGGCGGGATTGAACAAACACGCATATGTGCATAATAAGACATCTCTAACAACTGTGCTACACTCCCCCGAAGAGAAGTGATAATTCAAGTACCAAACAGGAAATGCGCAACGGTGACTGATCCTGCCAACGCAATATCAACGCTGCCAACTCAACGCCCATTCGAGACATTGGGAAGGGCGGTGGCCAACAATAAGAATACTGGATTGGATGGTGATGTATTCTACCACAATGTAAACGTTTCATTCAGAGAAGAATTGCTCTGATTTCAATACTCTGTTTGAATGAGCAAAATTTTCCTCACATTCTACAACCATTATCTGCCCACGAAGAAATGAGACAAGTGATCGCCGTTAAATCGCTTAACAAATATGCATTCAAAAAGAAGGTAGGTGAACTTTCCGCGCGACGGCCGAGTGATTAAAGCGTCGGACTTAAGTTCCAATGAACGCAAGTCATCGTGGGTTCAAACCCCACTCGCGCTAAACCTTTCCAAATAACGAATACGAAAACATCTCGGCCCGATTAGGAGATTGGTCACGCAGGGAAGAGTTTAGTGGGCAACTTTTTGCTACTAACCGTGAATGTCACGGCAATATGAGTGTATAAGGAAAAGTAAAACCTTTATGAAGTAGTTAATGGAGAGCAAAACTTGTTCTGGTATATTCGCCTTCACGTATTGTTTGATTCCGGCTCCACAGAACACGATACTGAATGTCACACTATCAAAGTCGTTTAACGAAACGACACAAATCTATATGATGAAATTTCTATTCCAAAATGAAGATATCACCATGTACTACTATAAGACGTTGAAAGTCAATTGCCACATCAAAGAGCACGTGGTTTCTTTGTTGATAAAATTTGAAGCGTTGTCTCTCAAAATTTATCATGTTTGAGTACAATATTTTAACTCACGCCATAATACTCGATAGGCCGAACATCTCAGAGATCAAGTAGGCACAAAATGGTAGCCCAATCACGAAAACTGGATTGAGTACAGTAATATCAGCTTGATTAGTGTACCTGAATACTTCTTGCACTATTACCAAGAGAATCATTCGCATTCACATGCGCGAGAGTATTCTTTCAATCACGACCAGAGTTGTCATGTCGAGTAACGTTACAAAAGTCATAGAGTAGCGGATAAGTGCGGCACCGTACCTAAGCGCGATAACCTCACTGAAACTCGATAATCCATAACATTTTTAAACTTTGGTGCTGTCCATTACATTTGAGTTCTTGGGTATTGGGGTTTTTCAGAGATTTTTCTTGAGCTCTGCATTTTTTGACCCTTTCATGACACGCCTTTCTCCCATGATTATTTAGAGACCTTTTCCTTTGGCTGTTACAGCCCGCTACCAAGTTTTTTTTTTCAGAAATCAAGTTTAGTGTTGGAGTCGTCGAAATTTATGCTATCGATTACCTTTTACCTTCTAAACGTAGGGGAAAAAGCGAAAAAGGCGTGGTACGTGAGCTGAGAGTGTATATCGTGAACACACTTTTCTCAGATGATTTAATTATTCCCAATAATAATTTACTTAGAAGATTCGAAAACTACTTCCTTCCATTAAGTTTTTTTTTCGCGCTAATCATTCACAGAGGTTTCCAACATTTGCGCACTCGTTTGGCTAACACTTGAGGATTTTGGCTTCTTCACAGGTGCCGTTAAATTCTGATTGAGTGGATTCTTGATTAAATTTTGAAAAGCTTTGTTTGAAAATTCCCAGATTCCCACCAAAAGCAGTTTCCGAAAGCTCGAATGATATTAAGCTGATTCAGACAGGTCTCGCAGCAATTTTGCCCAAGTTCGGTGGAATGGAAGAATTGACCAGCCCAAGAGGAGCCGAAGTGGTGAGCTTTTGATGAAGCGGGTTTTCAAATTACTTTTTTATTTTATTTCACACGACCCGTCTTTGACACCTACTAGGCGGATCTCAGCACTTCTTGCCTTCGATTTGTTCAGCTTCTATGAGGGTCTACGAACTTTTTGCATGTAGGATCGCCCGATGATTGAGGATTTTGTTCCGTCATGGTTAGTTGCTGAATGTGGTCAAATCCATTTTATCGTTCTACCTTGACCTTCGGATACGTGGGCCGAAGTGTTCTTACTTGGATATGAGGAAATGAGTAAAATCGACATCATGCTTCTGATGATCGGCATCACTACCAGAGCGCTATTCCTTTGCTCCCCCTGTTTGCAAAAAAAGTCATTTCAAATGGCTCTGAATTTCTGCTTTTTTTCAAAAGTGTCCTATTCGTGACTCTTATGTGCTCAAAGGCCCCTTTTGATTTAACTAGCTGTGTCGAAATGTATGCATGGATTACTTATTGTGTCTGCTGTAAATATAATATATAAAGCTTCTTTGATGCCGGGAGTACGTTCTCCTAAGTTGCACTTCGAATGATTTGGCTTTAGTGCTTGAACTTAGTCGACGTCAAGGACACCATAATGTTTGAGGTGAAATCTCATTGTTTTAATTTCACCGTGTTGTTTGAAATCATTCTGTGCAAATCTAAATTTCTGATGTATAAACATAAAAGCGTAAGGAGAGCGAGTTAAACTCAAAAAAAAGTCCTCAAAACTTGTTAAGTCATTTTGTGCGAAATGGAACTAACTTAGTAATGAAGCTGGCACAAAGAGCCACTAATAGTCCAATGCCAATGCCACCAAAGCAGACAATCAAAAATGATATGGCTCCATTGACATAATCCATCGCGATTAGGTTCTCAGCTCCGATTTCGGTGAATGATGAGAACATGCGGTAGAAAACCTGAATATAGCTGGTATATATGATTGCAGAGCAGTGAATTCGTTTTAGATTCTCTTATCTACATGTATAGTAAGTATTCAAGAGTACAGACGTCTTTAATCAAAACAAAGATAGGATTTTCCAATGATGAAAAAGTGCTGCGGACAATCGACTCCAATCATGGAGGTTCTGTTGTAGCGACATCGCCGAAACGTTAGCCATAATAAAGATTTTTAAAACCTTGTGTCAGCACATTAATAAACACGGAGGGACAACACAGCATGCACTTTGCTCGTACAACATGACAGGGAATATTTATAAGAAATAATCTGAACTTCTGACAAGTTTCATATCAATAGAATGTTATTGAGGAAATGATATTTTTTCCGAAATCCCAATACTCTCCTGTGAGGATGTTCCCAATTATTCACCGTGGACGTTGCTGGGGAAAAAAGGCACAGATGGAAGAAAGATTTGCTAATCGCTGCGAGATTGCTCCCGGAGCGGCTAAAGTTCTTAGTTCTGACATGCTTATTAAAATAATTAATTAGGCTTGCAGTGAATGTTTCAATTACTCGATGCACCCATTCTGAAGATGAGTTTACAGCTTTACATCGTATATCGACACACAGTAACACCGAGATCACAAGCGAAGCAAACTTAGACGTTTATTCCAACTCATCATAAAGTGTTTGCTCGGTACTCTTTCATGAGATGTAGTAATCCTAATTAACACCTGACATATCGTCCAATAACTAGTCGCATTAGAAGCAGTATTTATTTTGTCATTGATAAACAGTGAAGAAGGGGGAGCTAATTTCTTTGGCTTGCCGTTCTATTGTACACAAGGTGGGATAAGGTTTCGAAAAGGGCTTATGTGGAGCAAAAAATAGTTTTTACAAGCCACGATTACCGCACCTGTGGACACCTAGCGTCCGCATGGCACGCTACATGTTGGAGTTATGAACGATATATGACTGTATTGTGCTCATGACCACTTCCCTTTCAGTGTCAGCTTTCCTCGCCACCTTCACTTGACCAAATCCAGTGCACAGATTTGATCGCGCTGCAAGTGTTTTCAAAGCTTTGCAGCACAATATCGTTAGTATGTTTTAGATAGGGACTCAAATTGTCGATATTATAATCCTTCCTCTATACTGTTTAGCGACGCACATATTTTAGATCATTTCACCGTGTATCATAACAATCCATCTTCCGTTCTATATTCACAATACTCCATATGACTAGATAACGCCTTTTTGCTCAGAATATTTTCAAATGTGTTTATATATGAACTTACAACAGAAACACCATCGTTGAGAAGTGACTCGCCAAATACACTGATGAATAGAATGTCGTTCACCTAAAGTATACGAAATCTTTTCTTAACCCTTCAAGGAGCACTCTATACGCATTTACGTGTTATAAGCTTTTACAGAAATCGACATTCTTGGCTATCATGGATTCTGTATTGAAATATCGAATGAAGTAGAAAAACTAATATAACAATAAAAATAAATAAATAAATAAAATATTGAAATATCAGTGATGTAACTTGCATTTTCCTCTTGTACTTTCACGCATGAACTCTCGATTAAACCATCACGAAACGTTTGTTCGTGAAATGAAATCAAGCAGGCAACCACCGGATAAAAAAATTAAAGGCTAGTTCGAATCAAAAGTCCTTCTTTCATGACCATTACCACCTTTGTCAATGCCATGTGAAGTAAGTTAGCAGACTCATTTACGACATCTCACTATTAATAGTCCATTTTTTGCTTTGGTCTCAACCACTGACAGGATTTTTAAAAGGCAAAAAAAAACCAATTAGCTATTGTTTGGCACTAAAAAAAATTCACTCGATTCAACTGGTTCAATGGACTTCGTTTCTGGATCGAATTATTTTTGAGACTGCAATTTTTGCTGCCGATTTTTGTAGGAGGAATAGCGGGAAAAACTCATCCTTTCTTTATTGCTGTTGATGGGATGTGGCGGCTCTTCTTCACCGAATAAAAAAGAGAACTGTTCCACAAAAAGATTTGGCAATTCTGCTTTGATTTCGAACTGCAGATTTCTCACCCCCAATTCTTCAAAGATGACAATGACTGCAACCGGGTCCACGTCGGCCACCACGGATCCGAATAGCAGCAAATGAATGAGTGGCGTTTCGACGGAGAAACAACCCCGTCAAAGATATAGCCCATAGAGAAAGCGCTGAAACATAAAACTGCAGTAGATATTGCTGTGGCGATTTTATGGTCTCCCAAACAAACGTGAGAAGCGGTGACAAAAATGATAAAAGTGGTGAAGTTTTTTTTTTTGAATTTATAGTCTTTCGTCATATCTTCGCCATACCAGTTGCCATGAATTCGCTTAAGCATCCGACACTACTGCTGCTTTTTCTTAGTTTCAACATGCAATGAAAGCAGCTGTGAGAAATCTAGCGATGAACAGTGTCATATAATGGATGTGATATCGAACATATTAGCAGTATCAATATAGTCATTGGACAAATTTGAGCTAAGCGGCCATCAGTACTCAAAATAATAAGATTTAGTAATAAATATAAAGTAGAGAAACCTATGGCGACAATGTTGAATGCCGTGCCAATCATAGCAAAGCAGAGGATCGAACCAAGGTTATCGAAGAATTGCCGTGCCGGCATGAAGTATCCTGAATATAAAGTAATAACTATGGAAGTGCATACGCTGGAGAATTTCAATATTTTTTTACTTGTACAATTGCAGAAATTTAATCTTAGATGTATTATTACCTATAACCTTAGTAGGCGTTGAAAGAAGCAGAAAAATATTAGATCTTATGAAATCTACTGAATAAACTTAGTGCACCAGCTTTTTGACATTAGGATATAAGTGGTTTTTTTTACAAGCTTTCAGTAAAGAAGTTTTAACATAGTATTAGAGACAGTGTTATCTGCTGAACTGTAGAACCTAAGGATTTGTGTTGATTAATTAATTACCGTCAAATTTTTTTAAACCTCAGGCTCCAAGCCTGTTATCTCCAAAACTTATTCTCTCTGTATGGCTGCTAAGAAACGGATGTCGCACTGAGTTGGGCAGACCGCGAAATTGAAGAGGAAGGTAGCAAAACTCGGATGTTCTTCGTCTCTTACAAATGAGAGGAATGACTGAACTTCATATAAGACTAAGGTGTATAACGACTCCACTCCTTCCACATAAGATTGCCTAATTAATCAACAGAATAACAATCAATGGGATAGAAGGAAATCAATGGGATAGAAGGACGTTACTGCGTTGAAAGTTAAAAAAAAACCGACCGGCATCGAAAACCATTGGAGGAAGGAGAAACAACATGAACACCTCACTGTTGAAGAAAAATTCATTCTGAAAAGAGAGAACACGAGATTTGAGTCAAGGATTCTGCTGCAACATTTAAGGAGTGTACTACCTTCTCCACGTACCTTTGCTACTCCTATAATGTTGAAAATGATTCCTATGATGAGGCCAATCATAATCAGTAACGCCGAATCGGGAAACATTTCCGTCAAATGAGGGATTGCGTGGAAAACTGAAAGAGAGAGAAGATTAGTGCAGCGTTGTGTAATTTAGAAAAAGTGTTACATGAAAAACAGTCTTTATACTTAGGGAAAAGCAAAGATGACATACTAGGAGTTTGAGATTGTCGGTCTATAAACGAAGACAATGGACTTTCATTATATGGTGCACTCTATACATTGCGATTTGTACCAAATGTCGATTATTCAAGATCATTTTTTTCATCTCATTTTCATTTTATCCCTCACTTCTCGTCTCACAGAGTCCGAACTGCTTAGCCTCTTTTCAAAAATGTGTTCTTCAATGGCTTCACACATCCATCGCATCTGATTTCGCACACTGTGGTTGAAGACAATCTGTGTGTTTTGTTCACTGAAGATGGCTTCTATCATCGTACTGCCCTACACCCCTATTCCACCTGACAGGGTTTTTTTTCTCTTGTTCAACTTCAGACAAACTACCAAAAAATGATTCTTTAACGTGGCGTGAAGACGTCTTATAACATGGTCAAAATAACATGGAAACAAATGGCCTTTGCGCCGTTCAAGGCTCGGCAAGGAAGCGGCTACAAGAACACGTGTGGCTAGTTATGCTGGTTAAAACTACGCAAACTGGACGCTGAACCAACTTCTATTCGCAACTATTTGACTGAGAAATTTCAACTATAGTCTCCCGGTTGCATGCTTACTGCTAAGTGACTATTCCGTGAAATTGCAAGCGCCGACTTAGCATATTTTTACTCTTATACAAAGTTCTTGTCGTTACTCTATGAAAATGACGCCGCAGATGCAGGGTGCTTGAAGAGTGAGAACAGTTAGCGTCAACTGATGACATTACCTTGGAGATTTGGACAACTTTGTAGGCATGAATTGCGGTTAAGAGAAAAGGAATTTAAAAAAAAAAACTCAAGAAAGAGTCAATTTTCTTAGAAAAAAATTGATACACCACTAAAAATTTTAAGGAGATCAACAGAACAAAGAAGAAGAGTGAAAATTTAGGAAAAAAAGGACTGAACTCACTGATTTTAGCTATGCTGGCCCCAACGAGCCAAAGCGATACTGTTAATGGCACTTTTACCTCGCTCCATTTGAACAAAACGATTGGATATCTCGTCAACTTTTCTTCTTTCTGCTCGTTCTGAACGTATTGAGTAATTTAATTGTAATAAATAATTCTTTTGCTTTCAAATAGTTTGAAATGTCACCGAAAGAGTTACAAAGATTCCGATAGGAAACGGAAATCTTATCGCAGCAGGATCGGCTCACTTACACAGTCATAAACTGTACATATCAAAATGTCCACTGCCTTTGGTAATAATGTGAAGTGTTTCCATTCTCTGTACACTACTAACATTTTTAAGCCTCCTTTTTGCTATTCTATGTGATCCTAATTTGCCAGTTGACGGCCGTGGCAAATAGCGTAGTGGTCAACAATGGAGTAATCAGCTAGAAAGGTGCTCGGTTGGCTTAACCTTCTATAGCTCTCTTACAATCCATGTGGGCACGTCTTAGCTCGGCTACTATAACGATTTCAAGGAGAATCCATCGCCAAGCATTCCACGGCATTCATAAAGAAGGCGATATATTCAAACAACAGCCGAAACAGCACAAAATTTTCGAAGATTTTTGGAGTGGACGAATGCGGGGAAACGAATCGAATACAAGGATTGGTGGGGCCAACACAGTAGTTGTGATGACAAGTCATGTTAATTAATTAAACAAGTCAATAAAGTTGATAAAGTATCTCCTATTCGCCTTTAGACTTTAGCTAAAATTGCCGAGTTTGATGATAGTTTTTTATGGTACTATTTGATACGTTCACTTGACAATTTAGTAGAAGTTTTGAGTTTATAATCTTTTTGAATTTGAAAAAAAAAACTCCAGATGTTGGAGGATAGTCTACCAGATCATGTCTGCGGAGTGTAAAGTTATATTAAGACTTCTTCAAAACCATTCTTAAAGTTACTCACTGTACATTCTTCAGCTAACGTGATTGGTAATGAAAATCCTATGAGTAGTAGCCCTAAACACATTGGTTTCATAGTTCGCTAGGTTTAATTTTGGTAGAGAACCATCGATTGGTCTGAAAATAAAATCGACGTTTAGAAATTAATATAATCAAGCCATTTGTAATTCGCAAACATTTCAACAATAAGTGAAGATATTACCTTATTACGAGAAGCGAAAAGACGTTTCGGTTTTCTGTTCGAGTGAAAATTGACTGCTTAGTTAACTTTGCTCATGCCTACTTTGAATTGAGTTAGGAGAAAGTTTTTAGGTCGATGGGCGAATATTCTGATGTTCTAGCTAGTCAATACGACTCGGAGATCATCACTTGATACGATTTACGAATTCTTGGCTCCACATAGAGTCTGCTTTGTGTGATAAGTACAAAGGTTAAGGATGTTTTTGTCGCCGAGAATGACGTGAAGCACCGACTCTCATAAAAGGAATACTTGGTAGTTTGTTTTCTCTCAGAAGATAATTCCAACTCATTGCGAAATGTTTTATAAACAGTTCAACATTGCTGTTAGAATCAGAAAACCTAGGGTCCTACTGAAGGTAAGGATGTTAATGGCCTCATTATCATCAATTCATTTATCTCTGGTCGTTTTCTCGATTTTCGGTTTCTCAGCAGTGATGCCAGATGATTTCTCCATATTAGTAGTAACTCGAAAGAACACGAATATTCACAATTACGGAAGAACCTTATCTCTATCTCATGAAACGCATATGAGCTTTGTGCACTGCATCTTTCAGATTTCGATATAATTAGAATTAGAACTTTCTGTTAGCGTAATTTCAGTCTCAAGACATTCGACTGCTTTCACGTTTGCAATGCGAGTTTTGACGCAAAAAAATGTGGAAAATGGAATATGAAGATTCGGATTTTTACCTCGAGAGAACAAAAACGATTTGTGAACAATCCTGTAGATTGTGATGTTTTTTAAAGCTCAATTGTTGAAATTCAGCATGAGCTTGAGAGACTCAAATCTGCAATTGAAAGTTCGTACAATTTTCGTATCGCATGTCTACCATAAAGATAATATCCAATAATGTTGAGTACTTAGCAAAATTTTGAACGTCAGCCAGATATTGAGCCCGCATTTGACCCTTTCAGTAGACTTGTGCTATCATTGCATCTCGTTTGCGCTCAAAGTTTCCATATCACTCAACATTATTGTACTATCGTATATATATATACATATATATATATATATATTATATATATAATGTTTTGTCGCGTGAGCATTCACATCAATACCGGCACTGTTGAAACGTCTAAAATCGTTTTTCTATAGCAATGAAGTACGTCTAAAAGAAAAATGGCCAATAACAACGGAGTATAGTTTGCAGTGTAATCACAAAATGAGAAAGGTTTGCAAAAATCAATTTGATTGAGATTCAAAGTGCACATTTGTTATGAATCATTCTAGACAATTGAAAATGTTGACAGTCAAAACAAAAATTGAAGGAGCTAAATAAAGTGGCAGTGTTTGGATGGCAATGGCATGAGCCACAAATAGATAACCTAATGAACCGGCACAAATATTTTGCATTGAAGATAGGCAATGCCAAAATCTTGCTGTTTGAAAAGTAAAAGGCTTACTTGTTATCGCTGTGAAGATTATTGAAGGAAAAGCACGGCTGACTCATTCTTCATCACACATCGCGTCTAAGTAAACAGATTTTATGATCTAATGGCGGTTTTGTTAGCGCCAAATTCCGAAGCAAAAAACTCGAAATGGCGATACACTTAATTTTACTTCTTCACTTACTTGGAAGTTTTCTATAATAGATGATAATATTTTTATACCTAGAAGACTTCAACGGCTGAAATATGAAACGACTATAGAAAAAGCTGTGCTCCATCGCCCGTGGGGACCAGTCTTCCTAGCAATTTACTATCAGCATTTGTAAGTGCTTGAGTTTTATATTTAGGCCATTTCTGTATTATCATAGTTGAATATTCCATACAAAAACTACAAATCGTTACATCGGATAAAACTTATATATTAAAAATTGATCAACTTGCCAGTCAATGAACTCGTTCAAGAAGACGTTTCTCCGAGTTTACCAGATGCAGAACAGAGCTTTCACCGCTAATGCCAACCATTATATTTATATTTATATTCAGTGATATGGAGGGATGTGTAAAACTTTTGCGTCAGGCGGGACTCGAATCCGCATCTCACTCCATTCGGTAGAGGGTGCTTCTACCCGTTGCACTACTGACGTCAGTTTTTCCCACCACTCTTTCTGTGTGCAAGCTATTAGAAAATGCTACTGGATTTCCGATACGAGACTAGGTAGTAACGTTTAGAATATGAAGGTGCTCACTGCCATACTATGAAATATTTTGACACTTTGAAACATTTTAAACGCGCAGATAATTACTGATAACCATCGATAACTAAAATCTTCAAGACTTGGCAAACTTAAATTGGACGCTCTCCTGTGAGGCCCCGTCGCCGAGTGGATGTGATGCACATTGCTGCGCGAGTGGAGTTGAGCTCCACTCCCCTCCACCCAACTTTCTCTGACAGCCAACACCAACGCCAAGGAGGCTCGCTCAACCAGTACTATACGACGGCAAAGAAGGAGACGAAGCAACGAATCGGATGCTACAGTACTGGGATCCGCACAGTGAAAAAGAAACAGTGTGTAGACGGATCAATAAAGTGTCCAAACTGCCCTATTATTTTTAGAGATACAGGTTGGGGTTATATGTTCATCTTAAGTCGTTAGAATTTTGAAATTCCAAAAAGCCGAAATGATCAAAATGTTTCAAATTTTCTGGTAACCATAGATACTGACATGATGAAAGATGAATTCTTAAACATCGCTTTGTTTTTTATGGTCGAAACATCTCTTCATCGAGATTTTTTTTAAACCACTGATAACTCTATGAAAGGTCACTTGTTGATTACGAGGCGACAAATGAATACTCGAACCCATTCGCTAGGCAAGAGCTTTTCGGAGTGTTAGTAATCATCGAAAACTTGTATCTTTGGTTAGAGTCGTACGGGCCAATTTTTCAAAGAACCTTTTACGACGGTGTGTCAAAAACAAAATTATGCTTCACACGGGCATGCGCTTTTTTATCGTGCTCATATCTCACGGGACAGAACTCATTCCTTAAACCGTTAGTAATCTTTCTGTAGCACAAGTCTCCAAGAACCACAGATGTGTTTGGTTTTAGAAAAGCTTCTTTGATAGCACTGTAGGAGAAGGAAAACATTTGTGTGCTACACTTTGGCATGTTAAGCTCTTTTGTAGGACATTAGTAGTCATTCGATAGCGTAAGATTTAAGGATTCTAACGCTATGCCTATTTCCTGAAGAAAATCTTTCCCCGGAGTGTAGCAGGGAAAATAAGGTTGATTCCTATTCTCGATCACGTGCTCTTTAGCCAACTCATGGGCTAAGGGATAGGGCGCCAAGGGGTATTGGGCGCGGTGATCAATCAAATTTCTCTAATAAAAAACAATGTTTGTTACTCAACTGGAGATCGCTTCTCCGCTTTGGAAGAAAATTCATATTAAAACGAATGAATATGATACTATAACTTTTGTGTATACTTTCATGTGCTTTCTGTGTTTTTAACAAAATAATACTTGAATTGCGTATCCGATGTGAAACAAATTTCTATTTTGAATTTTACAGCCTGGTAAAAACGCATTTTGAAAAACCAGCTACGCACGGCTCTAGTCAAAGATTTTGTTCGATGATTACTAACACTCTATGAAAAGTTCTTATCTAGCGAATGGGGTCGAAAATTCATTTGTCGCCTTACAATGAACAAGTACCCTTTCATAGCAATTACTACTGATTTGAAAAAATCTCGATGAAAATAAGTTTCGACTATAAAGACGTGATGTTGTGATGTTCAAAATTCTTCATTTCGATATCCATGGTTACCAAGAAACTTGACACATTCTATCAGCTTCTTGGAGTTTCGCTACCCGTAACGCGAATCGCAAGGTGGTGCGTTATTTTTGTTACTTATTATAACTAGGTGTTTACTCTCCATTTCCAAGAAATCATTGAGTTTCTCGCTTTCGTTTGAAACATCACAATTTACTCTCCTCATATGCTTCTCATATGCTTCTGGAACTTAAATAGCCCATATGTATGATGAAAAATGCTAGTTCACTAATCAATCATAGCTTAGGAAGTTAAATAAAGGATTTTACAAAATGTCTCTAGGTTTTAATATTTTCCATTATGCACGTTATCCAAAATTATTCCAGTGGCTGAAAATGGGAAAGTAATGAATAGTTGGTCAAAAATGATGATGCAAACTGCCTGCGATACTAGTTCATCAATAATTCTGGATAATTATTGGATCATTAGTGTACTTCAAGAGTTGGGACATATTGGATTATAAAACATGCTTTCCTTTATTGCCCATAGGTAGCCGTCCTTTACATATACACCTGTACTTTACTATGAACATTATTCAACGTTGAAACTTTTGCCACTGGACTTGTCCACTGATTTTGCCTGTTATTTCTATTTTTTCAGCTAACCGCTTTCAAAGAGATTCTCTGTACCTCCCTCAAGTTCGAACCTCTCAAAATTTCTTCGAAGTGATCACGTGCTGATGGCTGTGGTCGTCCACCAGTAAACCACGGACTGGTGCACCCAAATTTTTCCCATGTGTACGTACGTCCACATTCATCGCTTGGATAGATAGACTTTGTTGAATTTACGAAGTATTTATGGCTCACATATACGAAAAGGTGCCAAATACTTCTGCGTTATGGAGGGATTCTGCCGGAAGAGCCACAGGCGCTTAGGAAAACTAGTAAATATCGCATAATCCTCAATTGTTCATTGTTGTCACTCGGAATTTATTGTTTGAGGAGGTGCACCTTCAAATGATCAACTGAAGAGATTGAGAGTCAATTTGACCTCATTCTCCGAAAAAAGAGAAACATCAGGAATTCCAAACATCAGGAAAGGAAAGTCAATATTACCCTGCATCACATCCAATAATATTAGGAGAACACTGATGAAGAGACAATCGTTGGATAGTCGAAGAAGGTGTCATTACTCACAATTTATTCTACTCTTTGGTGACGAAGGTGGTTTTCAACGAGGAGTAAGGCCCACATGCAAGAAAACAATTGGTTTCTACAAAATCTACATACCAGATATTTAGAAATAACTGCAAAACAGACTTATCTACGCCCATCGCGTAAGTGATGAAAAGGAAAAAACCGCTTCACTTTTACTAGATTTGTAACAAGAATGCGTAATAAAAGTTGGAAAAATGTTAATTTTTTTAATGGATGTTGCTTTCTTACTAAAAATTTTGATTGTTGAAACGCATGTGCGTCCTTCATACTAGTAGTATCTATCAAATCTTCCTCGGTAATATGCCATGCTTTCATAGCGATGAAGCTTTTCGGCCATCTCAATTTCCTTGTATGAGTGTCCATAAGGTCCGTTTTGAAGTTCAAAGAAAGGGATAGTTAGCCCGAAAGCGAAAACGAACATTGCTCGTTGTTGGCACAGCGTAGTGTGAGAGCTTTTTCATAAGTTGAGCCAAGTATTAGAATTTTCACCACTCAAGCTATCGGGTCACTAATAAAGTTGATTGGAAAAGCAGGAAGTGCTCTCTGTTGATTGTCAGGAGTAAAAATCGAACGCTAAATTAGTAGATTGTAAATCTGCGCTAATGTATAAACAAAGGTAATCTGCTCTTGAGTGAGATCGATTGCACATATTGTTGAGTGCTAACTATTTTAAGCAGAATAATTATAATTACTCCACAGAATTGTGATTGCGAACTTCATCAAGACTTACGTCATCATCAAACTACGACACTCTTCGGATAAGTTACTTCCAAAAAATGCATATCGTAGAATATAGGGTTCGCAAAAAATTTTTGTAAGTTCAGTATTCTATTAATTTTAGCATTGATATGATATCTTTTTGATAATGTTCGTAACGTTATTGAATTCCCTGTTCAATCTTGGTTTGTTTCATTTTATGTGCATTTTCAACTTAGCTAAAGTCATGGATCGAAAAGATGAATGTGTCGCAATGATTAAGTTGCACAAGAAGGGAATAAAAACTACCGACATTGTTAAAATCGACTGAGTTCAGAGCAACAAGTGACTACATAGCTGTATACGTTTCATAGAGACTTTATGGATTGACGAGCGCCCTCCAAAAAGGCATCCAACCAACTCATCCACTTCGCAAAACATTCAAAAGACCCGCTGCCTAGTTTAACGAAATCCGTAATGTTTGATGAGCAAAATGGATCGGAAAGTCGGGATCGGCGAGTGAAGGGTCCAAAATATTGCCAAAAATAAGCTGAAGCTGCGCAGTTACAAAATCTCCTTTGTTCGCTTGCCGCACAAAAGATGAAAGGAGAACGGCTTTCAAATGCTTGACGAATGACTCTTTTATCGCTGGTGCTCGTTTGTCGAAGGTCCTTTTCACGATGAAAAGAAATCCACGGTCAAACCATCCAAAATCGCCAGAATTGACGAGAATTTCCCACGAAGGGTCAGCAGAAGTCAGCAGTAGCGAAAACCATAGCTCACAGTCATTTTCCGGCCTCCATAATGGTCTGAACCGGCATTTATGCCACCGGAAAGACGCAGTTGCCCTTCATTAAGAGAAACGTCAAAAACAGTGCTGCTAGCTATCAGTAGCAAATTTTGTGAGGCGCCGACGGATTTACTCTTCAGCAGGACTGCGGTCCTGCGCATTCGGCCCGTTGAATGATTGCCATCTGCCGAAAGCTGTTTACACGCTTTTGTGGCGAGGACATTTAGCCGTCAAACTCGCCGGTTCTCTATCCAGTGGCTTACTTCGTGTGATCTCTACTGGAGGAAGATGTTTCGACTTTTCGCTATAGTACAGTAGCCGCGCCTTTGCAAGCGGCGTCGTAAATCTATACGGGCTAATGGAAGGAATTTTGAAATTTTGTCATAAGCTTTCTTATTTGTTGCGATAATTGTTGATCCAATCATTACTCCTTCGACTGAATGGATTTATTTGTTTATACAGTATTTTTCACTATTCTTTGTGCGCACCCTTTATGTAGTTTCGAGTTACAATATTATATAATACATATTCTAATATCATGATTATACAATTATATATATACATATATAATGTCGTATAATAATATTATATATATAAAATTATATAATTATTTATATAATAATATGACATTATTATATCGTATAACAATACTATATATAATTACATAATTATATATGTATATATATAATATTATCATAATATCGTCCAACGAAATGTGAGAAAAGAGTTGGAAACGCGTTGCTACCGCAATCCCAAAGACGTAGCCTTCCTCTTGGAAAGTCGGGAATTTTAGGATCACTGGGCGTTCTTCTTACTTTCAACATGCTTTTAAGTCTTTCCAATGGAAATTTATCTCTTCTTAGAGGACAAGTTTCACAATGAAATTATACCACATAACTGCAAAGTTTCGAAGTAGAAACAGCGGGCCTATCGCACCTAAAGCAAAACGTTTTTTTTTTTAATCGTCAGTAGAGCATACGATAGAAGCTTTTACAGAACGAATTTATTACTTAAATACATTTCTTACACTGCTGAGTGACTATAATAACAGATAAAATAGAAAAAAAGTCCAAGAACAATTCGGAATGGATTCCCTTTTCCCAAGAATGTATTTTTTTTCTTATAGTAACATGGGGTTACTTTGACGCGTAGTTGTTCTTCTAACTGAAAACATTTTTGGAAAAGTTTCTAAACGCAGTCCTATCTTTTGCAGATAAAACGGCCCTCTAAAACATGAACCTCACTAGTAAGTAGCAAAGATTGGTATTTTTCCGTTATCCGCTCCGTACTTCGACCTTTTGAAAAAACTGCACTTTTTTGGTTATTCTCAAAGTCTGAGTAATCAATCGGTAGTTTGAATCAAAATAATTTTAATAGATTATAAATTTCGAAATGGCTTCAATATTGTGCCAAGTATATTGTTGAAATCAACGAGATTTACGCTATCGAATTGTTCTAAAAAGTTTGAAGGAAAAGCTTGGCTCAGCGAGAAATGTTTGAATGAGAACAACATTTTATTTTTCCTTGTTTCAGCGTAATAATGGAGCTATTTTTGAAAATTAAGCGCACCACACAAATTCTTTTGATTTGAGCTATCGAAAGATCACTGGAATTTCAAGAAAGCCTACAAGCTGCACTTTTCTTTGGTCGAGCAGAGAACGGATAAAGGACAAGTAGTCACTAAATTCTACGATGTTTTCGCGACAGGGCTAACTATTTCAGTCGCAAAATGTGAATTTATTTTCTCTTCAACGGCGCTCTATAAAAACCTTTTTTAAAGTAATTTTAGTTCCAAATTACAGAAACCTGTGCTATCGAAAGATTACCGACGTCTAGCAAAAACCCACCTACACACTCCAGCCGAGTAATTGAAACAGGCCCAGTGCAAATCATAAAATTTCCAACACTACCATAGCGCATTATGGAGATTATTTTAGAAACCAAGTGCAGTACTGTGATCGTGAGATGCAAGTTTCGAAATGATTAGTGAAAATTTAACGGAAAAGTTTTTAACCAAGTAAAGGTCTCCAAACAACTGAGGACGACCGTAGGTACTCGCTGTCCCGAACATGTTAACACATTGAACTCCATCGCAAACACCTTCTGCACATGGGAGCGCGGCGTGCGATGTTGCAGATTGGTGCATATCCAATTTTGTCGAGTAATATGTAAAACTCTGGACGTAGGACGATATTCAAACCCGTATTTCACCCTGTCCGGACGACGTATGCATGCCATTGCACTATCGTCCCTCCTGTTGTTTCCATCATACATATGCCCATTATGTCAGCGTGATTGGGTTCAATAGCGATATTGGCATGCCAAGCTAATCAAATAAGAATATCTGAGCTAATGAACATCTGACATCGAAATTCTATGTCGGAGAAAAATTAACCAGCAGTGGTGCCAAATGATGGATATGAAAAACAGCTATACATGATGGTTCATGTGTTTATGCTATGCCATCATATCTAATAATAATTTTATCATCTATAGCTAGCCACGTTACAAATCAAAATACAAAAGTAACCTTTAAGCATAACGGAAGAAATGACCTTTTCAAATTTATATATTATAATAGCACAAAAAGGCACAGCGGAAGCAGTACTCATTTCATTTCTGTGGGATCAAAAACTCTACAAGAAAAAAAGGAGAAATGCCAGTATTGTAGCGTAAACATCAATGAATGACTGAGAACGTCGAGAATTGGTGTTCAAGCTAAAGATCTGGTAACGTTGATCACAAATGCCAAGGTATGGGACACCAAAAGAGCATCAAAATCCGATAAGGAGAACGACAAAACGACGGGTCAGTTATCAGTGGAAGTGGTAGGCTGGCGGTCTCGATACGTCTTTATGAGTCAGAACAATGGCCTCTCAAATTCTCATAAAAGTTCTGATGACCTAAAAATCGATTTCTGTCTGATTTCGTCATAAGTAAAATATTTTCTCAGAATTATCAAGCCAACGCATGGTTGGTATGAATACTAATCGACTGATGTTTCGGCGCCTACGTTTTCTTCACAGCAAAATGCTCTAAGTTCATTTGTGCAGCCACTCGTCCTCGTGATATGGGCTTTCGTAGTGAGTCGGCTTGAAAGAAGTTTTCTCCTTCAATATCCCTTTTTTAATGATCAAGCTAACACGAGCTTTTTTTTTTTAGTGAGGCTAACGTTTCAAGGCTTCGCCTTCACCAGAACCACGATGATTTGAAACGAGTTTCCACAGCAGTTATTTTTCGTTAATGTTGGTCGTCGTAGCCGTTGCGTCGAGACGGTCTGAGCAGAGTGGATCGCTGCGCGAATGAAGAAGTGTCCATACCGTTGTCTTTCATACCTGACTCATACCATGCTGATGTGACCTAACATCACTCGGCAGATTTCCAAGCACAGAAAGATTCGTGAATGATTGTCGATCTAACTGTACTTGCCCTTTGGTGACACCTAAGAGAACTGAGTGGTGAGCAGAAATACGACCTCAGACGGGAGTCGGACCCACGCTCCATCCATTTTGGAGACGTCCATGGTTTCTCTTAGGTGTATATGAAGCACCGTAACACTGCGAAAAATGCAGTAAAAACACCACAAATTAGGAGCATTACTTATCACAATGGCTGTCAACTCAACTGGATTTATAAAGCGAAACCGCATTCCACATCAAACTTGTTGAAGGTTGGTGGCTGAAAGCTATTATAGAGATATTGAAGAATGAATGGTGGTGCGAATGTACCTCGGTGGTGTAGTGATAGCACATGTCCCCCAGTATGGATAAAACGCGGGTTTAATTCCGCATGGGGCCGTGTTTTTTGCTCAGCACTCAGTTCTCTTAGGTATATACGAAACAATATAACACTGCGCAAAAAGAAGTAAAAAATACTAGAAATTTCGAGTATTAGTCTTTACAATGGCTGTCAGTTCAACTGCGTTTATAAAGCGAAATCGCATACCCCGACCAAACCTGTCAAAGGTTGGTGGTTGATAGCTAACATAGAGTTGTTGAAAGAATGAGTAGTGGCGCAATGCGCCTCTGATGTGTAGGGGTAGAAAGTGTCCTCGGTCTGTATGAAACGCGGGTATGACTCCTGTCTAAGGTCGTATTTTTACTCACCAATCAAATCTCTTAGGTGTATATGAAACATTATAACACTGCGAAAAGTGCAGTAAAAACACTAGAAATTGTGAGTATTACCTTCAGTGACATTCAATCCTCCAGCACTAGCTGACTTACAAGAAAGCAAACCTTAAATTCCGGATTACATTGGGCCCTCGTATGGAGCATCAATTTGCTTTATTGATGAGACTGCTGGTGTACACTCGTTTTAAATCATCGTGGCTCTGATGGAGGCGAGATCGCCGAAACGTTACCCATAATGAAGATTTATGAAAATCTCCTGTGAGCTTCATTAAGGAAAGACGATTATTGATCATTCACACGAAGGTTGGTCAAAATCTAAGGCTTTTTCACTTGGTGAGAACCTATTATACTGAGCGTGTTGTCGACCTATTGCCATTTGTTTTGAGTTGTATTCATGACAGCACTTCATCCTGAATACTAGGTTGAGGAAAAAGTTCCTTAACATCCTCTGAAATTGAAAGTTTATACATGAATTCAACTAGAAAGAACAATAATTATTCTTTAAAATAGGAGACCATTAGTATTCACGATCTTCTGCTAACGATCTGTAAGCTTCCGGATCTCTTTGAAATCCCCATTCACTGAGTTTCGCATCAGGAAACTCTTGACATGCCTCTTCAATATGATCAAATGTCTCGAATTGGCGTCCACGCAGGAAATGTGTTTCATTAGCAGAAGAGAGACTATAATAGGACGTTTCAATATCTGGAGCGTAGACTGAGTGCGACAAAATCTGGACTCCCTCCAATTCATCAAACCTTTGCAAAATCTTCGTGGCTGTGTAAGGTTTGACATTTTCTTGCTGAAATAGAGCGCCGCCTTCGACGAATCACTGTAGGGTATTTTTCCTTTAACGCATTGTAGACTCGGCAGAGTAGACCATAACTAGCGTTGCCGTGAGAGTTCTTCACGTTCTTTACGGAAGCATTTCCTGAGGTATTCTCATAAATTTACAGCGGCCGATACTTGTGAAACAAACATAAAAATTCAAATTTTTCTCAGGTGGTAAAGATCGATTCTTTTTATGTTAGAGAAGAACAAATGAAGACACAATTTTTTTCGCGGAGCAAGCAGCCTCTTTGTTAAACAATCTTTTGTAAGTCTAGCAAATATTAATCGGAGACCAGCAGCACAAAGTCTTACGTTGCTAAGTAATGTGCTGGCTCAGATCAGCAAATCATTTTGACACATGGCCCAGGACCAGACACAGTGACTCAAGGTTTATCCAGAATGTTTTTTGATCTGGGTTGACACTAACAAAAGCACATTGGAAAAATTTCGAAAATCCAAAAGTGAACGGCAAGGTTACGTGCCTTGTCAGCGCGGGTGGTCTTGTGCCATATCTTTAATTAACATTTTAATTTGCAGTAGAACTGTCAAGAAAATTTGACATGGTCTATGCAATCAAATGTCAAACGAATTCGGCTATTTTACAGATATTCACTGCATAAGGCGTAGGTTTCAGAATCATGTGATGTGTAACAAGAGCAGAGAAAATTATTTGACAAAATGCTGCACGCAATCGCTTTGAGATCTTTAACTTGTTGCGTTTACTTGAGAGGTAATTTTGACGGAAACGAAATTCCTCCCAAGCTCTACTTCTATTTCTAATTCATCTTAACGCCTATCTTGAAAAAGCTCCCGTCATGTAAGCAGCCTGCTCCACCTTCAACCTATCTGCCATAGAGGATTTTTTTGATTAAATGACGAAGATAGATTTAATGAGTTACCCAAGCAGAAAGACATTTTTCATTAGTCTTTCTTCTGTTTTTTTGTTAATTTGCTCGCATTCGAGTCCATTGATAGCACTGAGACTGGCGAGAAAAATCACGAGTAAGCTCATTTTTTCTTCAGATGTAAACTTCTAAATTCTTACCGCTTTGCAAAGTTTTGTTGTTCTTGTCATGTTTCAATTAGGATTTTGACTTTCGCAGCTTTTCATAATATAGCAATACATCCTTCTTAGACATCGAAAACGGCGTCAAGTGGCATGACTGATTCGTCTAATACAATTCACTAACGTCAGATTCTTTTTAGTCCTAATTATCCATGTGAAGCCCATTCACTTGTCTTCAGAATTATGGGATCTGATATCATACAGTAAGGTCACGTACTGTCTCCTACAGATCAAATTGAAAACAACTTCATATTACAGATGTTTGCATGTTTATTCTTTTACAAAAATCGTAATATAAAGTGCCATTATTCTATGAGAAAAAATTACATCTATAGCGCTCTAGAAATATTATAGCAGTTATAAGGCGTGCCGATAAACATGCAAGTGAAAATAGAATATGTTAAAATAAACGATCGTCATGAAAGAGATAGTGAAGGCACATGAAGAAGTTTTGCCCTCGGCAATCACAGCTGCTCTACCGTCACAGTGCTTGTTAATCAACAGCGAGATTTTTCTGGTGTAATGTAATTGGCGGAATGAACATTGGAGAAAAGTACAGGGACTCATGAACATCTACGGTGGTGGTTGAGATGTGGTAAAG
Source organism: Parelaphostrongylus tenuis (assembly GCA_019055375.1). NCBI lineage: Eukaryota > Metazoa > Nematoda > Chromadorea > Rhabditida > Metastrongylidae > Parelaphostrongylus > Parelaphostrongylus tenuis. The sequence continues at coordinate 55,478 of JAHQIW010000473.1, forward strand.
TTAGATATATACTGCTAATGAGGTTCGCAGTAATTCTTTTGTACTAAAGCTCAAAACATAAATGACTTTCTTACACCCATATTCTTTCAGGTGCTGCCAAGATGAAAAGAAATTTTTATTGCAGCTATGTGATGTTTAATGCTTTTAGGAAGAAGTTTTAGAGATTTTAATTATAACTGATGATGGTCAAGAAATAAATCAGACTGAAATTCACATTTCTGCTCAGAGATTTTAAAAAATAAAGGTCAGATAGAGCTGAACTCGACACACAGTTTTGTTTGAAAGACTATGGAAATGGTTCTATTGCTAGATCGATTCTCGAGAACATGATCAATCGTCGATAAAAATCGCAGTTCAAATTGCATAAGATATTCATGATTCCAGACTGCCTTCAAAATTTCTCAAATGAGAGTTTGAAGAAACGTTTGTTAGAGACATAATGAACTATTTACATTTTTTTCACCTATTAAAATTCATTTTTACATTTTTGGTTATATGTTTACTGTTATTTAGTAGAGAGTCAACATAAGAGAACTATCAATATTACGCATAATGGATATCGCTAAGTCTTAAATCGTTTAGATTTTCTTTACAAGACATTTCCACTTCTGTCTGCGTTTTCAGAAACCTAAAAATATTGAAGCATTGGATAATTTGCTAGTCGCTTATAATTTATGATTGCTTGACTGTCATTTATTTAGTTTCCGCTTGTGTTCGTCGTCATGGAAAGACTCCATGCTAATCCAGTCACGACTAGCGTCTGTGAATTTACAGTGCTACGGCGATAAAGCACAAGCAGAACAAAAACCACGTAGTTAGGCGCTCTCAAAAGCCTTATCATTGTCTAACATCAAATTTTAACCTGTGTATACGACAAAACGTCTCAGGATAGGCTCCGTTGAGAATCGTCTGATGATCTGCTCCATGGACAATCAGCGGTGATACCGGCTTCTTCAGTTTCTCATGGAGTTCAATACCATGTTCAAACGGTACCACTGTATCGTTTCCACCATGGCAAATGAGAACGGGAGCATCGATTTCGCCTACTTTGTCGCATCTAAAAAAGAAATCTTTGAACAAGAGAATCAAAGTACGATGTAGTAGCACATTTTTGATTTTGGGCACCGTCCTATTGTGACTAGACGATGGAATTGAAGAAATTCCAAGCTTTCTTTGTGTTTTGTCATAATCATGGCTCAAGCAGAGCTGATTACCAAAAACTTAGTTCATCGCAGAGTTTCACTGGTCTTAGATCTAATACGTAATGAAGTAAAAAGCCAGTTCATGCACTGTAGGTACAGATCGCCATTTTAGCCCGTTTCGATCTTGGCAGCCTAGTTCGGCCCTGAGATTTTAGCAGCCTCTCCGTACTCGTCCTACCTGGCGCTGCCGTACCAGGGGCTCTTTCAGGGTATGAGGAGATTGAGGCCCATATTTGTTACTGTCTTTGGCATTTTGATAATCAACGTATAGCTTGCCAGGCTCTAAACGTGTGGGCTGGGTACTCACGAGTAGCTTGCCAGTCTCTCTTGGAGGAGCGGGAGGAGCGTTTGTTGGAGGCGACTCCTAACCGCCTCCCATGTACTTCCCAGCCGCTTGATTGCAGGCTTTTGACCAACTTGTCTCGTAGAAATAGAGTTTTTGTTAAGTCGGCGCTGCAGAAGCAAGGAGCTTATCCCCTGAATCCACTTGCGCCTCTGGGAAGCACAAGGTGGCTTTTGGTTCCCGTTTTATTCCCTTATCCACCACCTGGGGACGCGCCACGTGTCAGGGTGGGATCCTAACAGGGAGGGATCCCTCAAAAACGTAGGTCCGTGGCAGTAGCCGACAGCATTTGTAAGACCTAGTTTTTTCACTGGTGGGACATATTGAGAAAAAATGAGACTCACGAATTGAATCTATCGAGAAAGTGCGTCTTTTCTCTTCGTGGTTTATTTCCTAGCAAGCGAAGAGCACTAGTGAATGGTGCTACAAGGACGACACCTGCTAGCCTTTCGGGGTGTGATGAGGCTAAGTCGACCACGAGCTGTTGTACCAATACTGTATCCTAGCAGTACTATCTGGAAATCAATGCAAATACAAAGGAATTCGTTTTGGAGTGAGTGTCATGATATCAAAGTATGGTTGTACAATGTCTAGCAATGTAAATTCTCGAGCGACCCCGACTAGCACTCGATTCACTCTCTATTCCGTTTCCCTCAGCGGTGAAGCTACTTATTGTGCTCCGCAAGCTCAACGGACAAAAACAAATCGACTTCCTGTGATTATCGAGAAACAAGATTCATGGCTCTACAAGAGGGAGTTTGACGGCTATATCTTTCGTTTCGAGTGTTTTCTTAAGAACACAGCTCAAATTCAAATATGACAGAGAATCATTTTTGAGCCACGTATGTCATGTGGTCTGTTAAGATGGGCTGACTTATAGAGCCCGATACACGTGTTTCGACCTTTCAGTCTCGTCAGTCGGGGCAGTTACACTTTCTCGTCTTTTTGCCAATCCTGTAGGTGCCTCCATTCCCCACACTAAGAGTTACCGACAACGAACGTTTTAAATTCTATGTCTAGTGATATTATCACGGAACAGAGTGTTGTACACTCAGTTGCTCTTGACCAGTTATTCAATATATCATATCTTTCAATGATTATTTGGCATATTGAAATTTGAGCTTTTAAAAAATCACTCGAAACGAAAGATGTGATATAAATTACTAGCCAAAAGCAGTCGAGTGTACAACATTCTGTGTTTGATGATAATTTCAGTGGACAAAGAGTGTAAAACGTTTGTCGTCGCTAACTCTTAGTGTGGGGACTGGAGAACCCACGCAGGATTGGCAAAAGACGAGAAAGGGTAACTGCCCGATTGACGAGACTGCAAGGTTTAGACACGTGTACGGACTCTATAACTCAACCCTTTTTTGACCCACATGACATGCGTGGCTCAAAAATGATTATTGGCATATGACGGCTTTAGCTTTGGATGTACTCCAAACTTGCTATATACATCATATTATATCAAAGATTTTGTTGATCTGATGCTCTTTTGATCAGATTTATGGGAAGGATTTCGCGTGATGAGTTGTCGCGAAAATGTGCCTCTGTGGTGAAGTGGTTAGCATGCGTCCCCCGGTATGGATGAAACGCGGGTTCAACACCCGTCTGTGGTCGTATTTTCGCTCCCCGCTCAATTTTCTTAGGTATATATGAAACATCATAAGCTGCTAAAAGTGCAGTGAGAACACCAAAAATTTCGAGGATTTCCCGAAATACTATCAAATCAATGAGATGTTTTTCCCATGGATAAAGAAGGCCTCGAAACTAATGGATCGAACCAAAAAACTATTAGAATCGCAGTCTGTAACCTGCTTATCATTTGTATAGTTTTTCGAAGCGACTAAAGCACAAATTTTTAGATGCCCTGAACAGCACCTGCATCTTTAGTGGGGAAACCATAGTCTTTCACGAGCTACAGAACAACCCCATAACCCTGACTTTGCCATTTTGAAACCCCACCATCATTTGAGGCAAAGTGGATGAGTATCTTCAAGTTGCTCATAACTCTGGGAAAAGTAATAGAGTCCAATGGAAAGTCATGGGATGGCCAATAGCATGAAATTATGCTGTTTTTTCGCTTTGCTAATTGAATCGTCCTCATAATGTCAAGTAGAAGAGAAAGTTCGAAAGTATAAACGGTAAGATTGAAGCAAAAGTAAATTTGGATCGGCCCCAAGACCATACAAACTGCAATTTTCGTGCAAACAACGTGATTCAGAGAACAAATGCTGATGTAAACCTGTTTGTCCGGTCTCGTCTGGAGAACATAATCGTATATTGCCCTAATATCTGCGTAGATATTCTTCTCGGATACACTTCCAGTAGAATAACCGTAACTGAAGTCATAATGTTTGATTTCGAGGAGAGAATGTATCTCTGATTTCCCTTGCATTATTTCACTTTCACTCTATAAATAGTAATTAATACTGATTTTTTATACTCTACTTTCAAAAGACTCAATGAGGATAGAGTAAAATTTGTCTCATAATGCGATTTGTGAATAGCTTTTCGTTCAAAAATCAGAAATATTTAGCAGGATTTTGACCCATTTTTTACGTAGACTGATGCAATGAGTGAAGGTACGAAATAGGTCTAGTTCTCAAGAGTAGAAGTCCGTGCTTATCAGTATAAAACTAACCCTGAGTAATCGAAGCCATAAATGTCAACCTCGAATATGTCAGCGAGTTGAGGAAGGTTCATAAACCGTGGATGCAGAAAGATGCCAAGATCTGATGAGTTGGGTTGGGTAAAAATTATCACCTGAAAATTCTTGCACTAGTGGCTCGATCTTGTTTTTGCAACGGCTTCATTGGCTCAGAAAAAGCCACAAGGAGGCTGCGTTTCTGAGGGCGATTTTTGTTGGGGATTTCAAAAGGCAGCTCAATCGGGTTTTTTGCATTACTCCAAGTCTCGAGTGATAATGCTAAAAAACAAATACCTGCTTCAACATGCGCTCACTAGAAGTTGGATAATACGGGCGACATTGCACAGCAATTAGATGATGCCCATTAGACGTGTGAACCGTGAATGCCTCAAGTAGAATGCTTACATGCATAACTAGTGAGAAACTTAATTCACAACCTTCAGAACAATAATGCAACTATGTATGTTGATAATGGAAAATCTTACACCAATTTTTAACCGTCCCATAACCCCGTCGCGGACACCGAAGTCTCCACCATGAAAAAAATTGGAATATACTTTTGCAAGTTTGAGTTTCTATAGAAAGTGTAGTCAGAGGAACAGTTCCAGGACCTAACAAATTACCGCCGACATTCTTAGAGTTCGCGCAGCCACAATCTATGTGTACTTCGTTTATAACATATGACACCATACCTCGAAGAAGAAAGTTTCTAGAGCGGTAGCTGATTCCGCTAATAGTCTTCCTATCCGAGAAAGTGACCGAAGAAATGTTGTAACTACCATTAATCATGCATGTTGAATGCACCCTGCAAACCATCCTCGAAGATTATTTTTGGCACATCTAAGATTGAATTGGGTGCACCCAGCTGGCACATGAAATTCGGACAGGGATTGTGCTACATGGACAACATCGAAGCCGCGTCGGTCATTAGAATCTGTCGTGAATAACACATTCTCTTTGTCCTAAAAATTATCGACAATGAGGAAACGTTTGGCAATGCATAAGCGAATGCATTCCATCAGTGCTCGTGGATGAAAGTGTAGATTCGTTCTCTATACGAACACTGGTTATCTATTATGGAAACTTCAGCAGAAAAGTACAGCTTTACATCAACCCATCACTTTAACCCATTGATAAAGGGCTCCGGCAAAGTGACACTACATCGCCAAAGCTGTTCACTGCCTGCCTAGCAGTGGATAATGAAGTCACTTGAATGGGGTAAAAGCGATATGTATATATATACATATATATACATGTATATATTTACATATATATGTATGTATGTATGTATATATATATACGCATGTATATATATGTTTTATATGCACATATATACATATATATTATTAATGGATCATTTTTATCAACCTTCAATTTGTGGATGACAAAGTTATCTTTTCGAGGAGTAGAATAACTTTCATTTAGCTTCATTTTGCTTCTCAACGAAGCCAGCAACTTAACAGCAAAACCAAAGCTCTATGCTCACCTTTTCGATTTAACAGTTCCCTCAGCGCTCTATCATGCAGTAGAGACGTGGGCTAATACGTCATTAACGTAAAGAAGACTGTGTACCACCCATAGAGGACTTAAACGAGAAACTTCAAAATATTATCAGCACTCGCATCGTACAACGGTTTACGCAGCTCAAATCAAGAGTTATCTCATCTGCAGCATCTAAGAGTATGTAAATCGAAGAGGAACTCTGGTGGGCGCTCATACAATAAGAAGAGAACGACAGATGTACGAAAAAACATTGGATTGGACTTGATGGCAATGCAGGCGCCCCCTTGGACAACCTCAAAACTATAACCGGACATATCGTGGCTAAAGTCAACCATCTGCATTCGTAAATAACAAGTTCAGGATTACAAAGTAGGTCATACATACGCCACCATTCTCGGAACAAACCACAACTATAGACGACGGTTGCGCGGGACAGAAACGAATGGAAAGTGTGCTAGGGACCGTGTTTGCAGTAAGCACCGGCCATTCAAACAAGTCAGTAACGTATCGGTCGAAATCATCGATGGCGACGGAACAGTTAATAACACCTATGAATGATGTAAGCATTTTTAGGAAGGCGCCACTTGGAAATCGGGTACGGATACCTAGTGCATATGAAAATTTGACAACGACAGCGGTTCAACGTTTCTAATTAGGCGAATTTATGCCATTTTTTACGTCTCGCGAGATCGGAAATATGATACGATGAGCAACTTGGCTTCACAATTGAGAGGAAGAAAGGATGTACTCCAGCAGCTTTTGGAGCATCGCGGATGCGGTGAAGAAAACAGATAAACCAAACTTCACGCTTACAGTTCGACTCCACGGTCCTCTCCTACCTTGGGGAATACGTTGAAAATCCGGTAACCACAGAAATAGTATGAAAAACTCAATATTGTCGAAGATACGGCCGAAAGGTTGATGCCAGGGGCATCCTGTACATATAAGAAATAATTTGAGATCTCGATCTATGATAATGATGAAAATCAAGAGCACTGTTCTACTCGCCAACTTTCAAAAAATCTGGTCGGGCAATTACATATGCATGATGAGTCTGGACGACAACCGATGGCCAAGAGCCGTTGTCCAGGTTTCTCGGGTTGTGAACAGGACATCACTGCCCAAGAGATCACTATTTTTCTGACACCTCTAGAAGAAATATCATATGATCAGTGAATTTCTGAGGCAAGAATTTTTTTCATTATAATGTTCTTGTTGCTAATTATACCTCTCCACCACTTTCTTCCATTTTTTTACAACTTTTTCTACTTATTTATTGGATTCGTCCACGCACTGAATGGTCACACTTCGCTTGGACGAATGAAAGAGGAAGGTTGGTTGGGTCCAGACTTTTTTGAGGAGATTGATAAAAATTACCTTGTAGTCACTAACCTTTACTCGATTCAGCATGAATTCATAGTCGAACTGAGATGTGAATTTCAATGATGTTGGCAAAATAAAAAAATTCTTGGTCGACCAACTATAAAGTGTTAGTAAGTGGTAAGGTATTTCCTTATCTCCCTAACAGAAAGTGAGCAAGTTTCACCTCATCGGCTCCTTCAACTTCTCTCTTCGGGATGTGCGACTCTATGAACAGTATAGGAAGCGCCTTTTTTTGGCGGATGAAATGCTAATTTACGTGCAATGGATTCTGGAATTGGTGGACAACCGATGTAACAGCACAAACCACACATCTGAAGGATAAACCCGACTGCCATAAATTACATGTTTTGTTAACGTGATTCGACATGATGTAAACCTTTAGAAGTGCTGTAAAAATTGTGATGAAGTTTGCCTGTGGTAGTTGAGTTGAAGATACAGTTTCAGGAGGTGGTTCTGCGCTTTCCTAAAGATGTCAAGCTGGTTTCTTTGACAGAATCAAGTTTTACAAAAAAATGAAGACCACAATTATGTTACTATTCACTGAACAAAAGTCCAGCAGAATACCTTATGGTGAGCAGTCTTGTCTCTTGTATCAATGTAATAGCAGCACTGTTGAATATTCATTAAAATTTCTTCGTTCGTTCTGAGTTCATGCTTGGGCAAAGTTCATGCACTGATCAGTTTTTAAGAGATGTGTCTACTTTCTTCTTAATTTTTTAGCTTTGCTTAAGGTGACTGATGCAAATCCTGTTTTTGCAATGACTCACAGTGGCCTACCACTGTATAAGGTCAGTGCTGCTATTCTTTCAGACAAATCCGGTACTAATTTGTCGAGCTCCAAGGGATGGAAGTTCTAGTGAATCTTGATCGAAAGATTCAGTCATCGATAATTGATGAATAGATCTTGAGTGTTGTAACACATCTCTGACTACTACATCACAAACGGTCCTTTCAGGTTACCTATCTTTATGGACCATGACTTGGCAATAAAATTTTGCTAAGAAATTAAGTGTGAAGAAGAACACGCACCTCTTCGATAGGACTTGTTCTGAACATTTCTTAGCAACACTTCTTACGAGGACGTCACCATGAAAATAAACAACACCGCTAAGGGTTTACAAATGCATTTAATGATATATGTATATTATATATATCATTTGCTCGCTTATCATATAAATTATCGAGTAGATAATATAAAATTCTTTCTACTTATCACAACACTCCAACGTGTTACTGCTATTGTCATAGTTTATCCTTCTGGACAATAGTTTAAAAGTATAGTAATTGGCGTCAATACGACATTTCTATTCAAAATCAATCAAACACTATTTGATTTTTTGTATTCTCTGGCTAGATATATCATCTGCCGCTTTAATTCAACCAAGTGACTCAAACCTGATTAATAAGATCTTTATAGAGATGAAAATGGCAACTTCAATTACACCCAGTCTTCTGGCAGTGCTTCTGCAAAATTCATCACCTAAACCAAAAATGCTGTGCACAATTCCATTCTTTAGACTAAAACCGAACAAACATTCCAGAATCTGTTGGCGAACTGCCTTTTTGTACAAAGTTTGCTGTTGATTCTGCTTTTGAATCAAACTTATTTTTTGTCGCTTCCCTTTAAAATGAGAAAAAAGCAGAGCATTGAATTTGTGTGAGTTGGATCACAGTAAGCTGTAACGATAAGTGCTAAGCACAACTTTTTCATCACTATTATTAGTTTAGCGCTACTTCATAAGGAATAAATGTGTCTATATCACATTTCTTTTATTCATCGTCAAGTGATACAACAAAGCATCCATTAATGTCCGTTCAGTACTACTCTGTGCAAGAGAACTGCTCAGCTGGTCTTGCTTGTTCTAGAAGTTTGAAAAGTATCATATTCATCACTTGGAATCTTTGTGAAAAGTCAAACAGATGGTCGGTAGTGTTCCTAGCGCTGCACATGTCGTGGATCTAAGTCGCTAACTGCTTATGTTCAGCCGGTTGTATTAGGATCTATCACATTTGTGCCCCACCTCGATGACTTCACGCATGCATAGCATACCCGATTTCTAATATTCGGTATGAGTCAGCTGTGCGAACCGCAAACTCACCGATCCGTCTTAATTTCTGCCCTCAGTAGCTCTGAGCGAGTTTCCGCCTCAGCATAACATCGATTTCCAAAGCGTACTTCAATGTTCAACGAATTGGAGTCGAAGGAGTAGGCGTGTAGCAGTCGTTTTTATATTCTTCCATCTGCATACCTCTAAGATAATTTTTTCATCACATGGTTCGTAACACATGTTGCTGAGTTTACTGGGAAATTCTTACCAGCACAATTTGTACGGAAACTGAAGAAATCTATTTATCTATCATTTATCATTCTATCTATCCTCAGCATCGTCTCTCCTTTGATCTATCCGTAGACCGATAGTTTAAACACACCTAATTGGCTAAACTAACAAAGGCTATGATTCCTCAATTTCCTCGCATAAACAAGAGCCATAGCGTTCATCCAATTTGGATCTACACGATAATGTCACTAATTGATCACGAATTGAATGCTAAGCACTTGACTGTTACGGAATAAATCGTTTCCTTCACCACTCGTTGGCAGCCTGACTTGGTTTTGTCGGCCTGTTTGTGTTCGTACTTTTGAGTATAAGCACCTTCAAAACCAGTTTCAAACTAATCTTCAATTGTGATTGCATTGTACTCCCACGAACATCTGCGAAAAAATAAACATTCATTCATATTCGAACATCACGAAACGAGCATGGAAAAGGCACGTGGCACAAAAACTGAAGATGAGAAGATGTATACCGAAAAACTGAATTTAAATTTTCAAGGAATCACATGGACGAATACCACTACAGTTTACTGAGTGATTGGAAGCGTAGTACTCAATCACGCTACAAGTGAAGAGCCGCGGTATGGTTTTCAGCTCTCAACTGGGCTTTATATGCGAGATCTTCCAGATGTTGTTTCAATTCTTCTCTCGACTTTTGAAGCTCTGCTGCTCTGAAACTATCAAAATATTACATGATAGCAGTTTTGACATGTTTTGCTTCCAATTGGCAAATGATACACTCATTTCGTCTTTACTTTGGAAAAAGGGGTGAAGTCATCAATGAGCAAAACATTCTGTATTCCTTCGGTTTAACCCATTCTGCACCGATCAGTCACACTAGGCAGACTTCACAGGCTGATTTCAGATCACGGTTGGCGAATGTATCGAATTATGCAAACATTCTTGAAAGGGCAAGGCACGCTACGGGCAGCATAGAGTCCATTTGGTACGGGATTGGTTGAACATTTCGCTGTTTTCCTTTCTGAAATCGGCTCACATAGACAACTAAAACGAGGGCGAAAGAGAATGAAAGGTAGCATGATGCAAGAACACGATAAATGAACAGCATTATAAGGATACATTTATAGTGTCAGAATGTCGGAATATTTCCACTTTTCCATAGAGAGAAGAAGTTGTTCATGACTAATACCGCTTTCTGTAAAGGTTGAAACATAATTGGCAGCGCAAAAAATAAAGCCCCTTTGCAATTTTATAAGAGAAGATAAGCTGTAACGCGTTTTCATACAAAATCGTAAAGGCGTCTCACTAAGGAGTCGTCAGCGAAGAGCAATGGCAACACTGCAATATAACGGCACATTGTCCTGCACCTTTGAACAACCTATGAACTGATAATTCGACAGAAACACTCTGCAGTGGTAGGTGTTCTAATAAATTGATAGAAATAAGATATTCGAGTGGTGACAAACTTCTGTCCAGGACGAAGTACTCTCAACGACCTCCAGGAGAAAAGAAGAAGGAAAAGCAACATAACGGCTCAGGAACCTCAACTGAAATACCAACTTGGCGCCTATTTCATTGTTGACGAGTTAGTATAACAGCTCAGCGTAATATTAAGTTTTCAGCAATGGCACTGATCACCTGCACACTGTTCCCTCGATAGTTTTCTTATTCGCCAGATGGTGTACTTGAGGGTCCAGCGGCGGTGTCAGGGGGGCGGGGGATTATGTTGTGAGAAAGTTACTAGGGACAAATGAATTCAGCGTTTATGCTCCAAAGCCCAGCAGCTTGACAGTATGTTCCAACAGAGCCCAGCGACCTGCCCGTAACTGTCCTCTCTGAAAACAGTGCAAAGCGGGTAATTCACCAAGAGCACATTGCTCTTCGTATGGAACGGTTGAATTTATGATACGATAGTAATATAATGCCATTTGTCCTTTACTACGTTTCCTTCAACTGTTAGTATTCTAGCCTATTCATCGACAAAGCCCAATGTCGCGGGTGCATCATATGTCCAAGAAATCAATCGAGTATGGCTTGTTCCATAAAATGTTAGACTACCTCGGGGCTTCTCCGTTCCCCTGAGTTACGGTGATACGCTGTTACATTCTCCTTCAATTCTACTACAAATGGAATTATGATTGAAAATCTGCTTAGTTCAATGAATATTCAAAAGAATCACTAGACCTGCGTGAGCTCTCGGTGGCATCACGAGTGACAGCGGCAAGAACGTCTTGCAAATCCACCAACTGCTTCTTCATCGATCCGCATTCTGCTTCGAGTTCCTTGCGCTGGAATTGAAAACAACATATATGATAAACAGTTTTTAACCATGTCATATGGTCTTTTCATGGGCAATTTATAGGGTCCAATGCACGTGTTTCGGCCTCGACAGCCCCATCATTTGGGCAGTATCACTTATCTTGGCAAATTTTCTCACGGGGTTCCCATTCCCTTACATGGAGTGGGCGACGACGTACAATTTATGTGTGCGCAAAGTAAAATAAATAACTAGATCGGCAGTAATGTACACTCGATTGCTCTTGGCTTGGCATTTATTTAATATCTATCTTGGAGAGTAATACTCCATGTATGTAATGGGGAATCCCTCGAGGATTGGCTAAAATGAAGGGTAGCGCCCAACTGACGAGACTGTCAAGGCCGAAACACGTGTATTGGGGTTTATGAGTTGTCCATAAAAGACCAAATGACATGTTGGGTTAGAAAAATAATTATCATATATAATGAAATTTGAGCGTTGTCTTAAGAGAACACTCGAAACACAGGTATGAATATCATACATTCGCTTATTTGAAATTATGTTTGTATTCGTTGCAGATGAAAACCTTACTGAGTTATATAGAAAAAGAAAAGAAATCATCAAACTCAATCGCTATATTAGCGTTTGATTCACCGCCTCTTCCCATTCGTGTTTCTCCTTTTGTAATCGCATCTTCCATTTTTCATCCAACTTTTGCAACTCGCTTTCAAAATTCGATGAATGCTGCTCTAGTTCGGCGTTTCTGAGAAAAGTAAGCATGATATATTCTAATCGAATTCAAAAAATCCCTAGGGAATTTAGCCTTACAGCCAATAAGTTTTCAACATTTTGGTTAAACGACGGAATTCGGGACGGAATTATTATGATAACACTGAAGCAGAAGACGACAAAAAAGCGGTGGAAGAACCTCTGGTCATGTTGAGGATGGGCTCTCGTCAAAACGAATTACGTCAGCATCACAAATTACCGCACACTTATTAGATTTTCTAGTTCATTATATTTACATAATTGTCAGCAGTACCTCTGAAGAAGCCTTGTGTTTTCTTGAATGACGGTCGTTTGAAGGTCATTCAATTCATCGAATCGGCACTGAACCTCATGAGCAACTGCCTTCGCGCGAGCCGCTTCTGCTTGATGGCGTCTAGCACTGTCCTTTGCGTTTAGATAAGCCATTACGCCATCGGCATTCTGAAAATATGTTATTTAGATAAAACCAGTCAATTTAATGATAAAATTATTTGAGAAATGTTGGCAGCTCTCTAATTTAGTCTCTACATCGCTTTGTGGCATGTGGACGTTGATGAGAGAATAGCAGAAGGCAAAAGTTTTGCTTTAACCAAAGTCAGTTGAACTTTATAGTGCACTGCGAGAACAAAATAAACCAAAATTAGTTTGGCATGCTCGCAAAGGCGCCATGCCTCAAGATTTATAAACTGTTAGTAAAAAAAAACTGAAAATTTCACCGGAAAAAACCATTAGAACTTGGAAGGCTGTTCAAAAGTGGCGAATCGTTCAAGAATTCTCTGACCCACATTGATATCAATAGCATTCGCCAGTGGTCGTAATGAAGCGAGTTCATTAGTTAGCAGATCACGAGAAATGATAGCCATTTGCAGTTGTTCGGAAATTTCTGCACAATTCTCCGTCACTTTGTCGTATTTATGTGCCATCGATAAACTTCTGAAATGATAGTTACTACACGAGTGACTCAGTAAGCTCTATTCAAGCTGACGTACTCGGCGACTTAGCTGTTACTGCTTATTTTGGAAACTTCCATGATAGACTTCAATCTGGGTTTCGTGATCACCAATCAACTCTTTCTTTCGATTGAGAGAACTAGGTAACATCTCACTTTTCTCTAGCTTCCCGTAATTCTTCACGAAGTCGACAGTTCTGCACCTCAGACTCTTCCCGAATCCTCGTAAGTTCTGCATCCTTATCGCGCAAGTTCGACGTCAGTTCTGCTACCTATAATGTCATTCGAGTATTGTCTCAAAAATAAGGGACGACTGTGATAAGTATGGCTCGCTCACTGAAGTCTTAAACATGTGTGAATTGAAACACTATGCTTTTTTTGTTGAATCACCGAGTAATTAGGTTATTCAAGCTCTACACGAATTTTCTTCATAGAGGGATCTCTACTTGGTTAGTCGCAAAGGTACGTGATACGTCCTTAGACGGTGGACATGGAAATGAATCGTCAACTAAAAACAAGTATATACTACCCTGAGACTCAGGCAAATCATAGCGATGAAGTTCCTGTTTTTGTTACCCAAATTGCTACTAATACTTCTGTTGCTACGAGGCAAATCGGAGGACATCTCTGTAATCAAATAACCGGGAGATACATGGCAGGTGGTTAGGAGTCACCTCCAGTACATATGCTCCTCCCTGTCTCTTCGGAAAAGACTAGCGAGCTTCTCGTACGTACTCAGCTTCCCGTGTTCAGAACACAGCAAGCTTTATGCTGGGAATATATAGAAGGCTTAACATAAAGCATAGAATGGCCCCCTTTCCTGACTTCATGAGAGTCCAGATCCGAAAGCGTTGGGAAGGAGTCTGATTCACAGTTAACTAAGGTAATGATCTGCACCTATAATGCACGTATACTTGGTACGAGTCATGTTGGGAGAGCCTGATAATGCGGGCAAGAAGAATAAGGTTCGACGTCATCGATTAAGTTGAGAAAGGAAGACGGGATCCATTTCAGGCTCTTATACCACCGGAAAGGAACATGTAGTAGAGAGGTGGACTCAACGGCATTGGTTTCTTGGAAAAACGATTTTAACCATGGACGAACGTATACCAGAAATATCGAAGAACACGGATGGAACAATTACGGTTGAGACAGCCGTAGATTAACTACCAACTTTGACCATCTTCGTTATATGCGTACCGAGATCAAGCTATGACTAGAGCAAAAAAAGAGCAATCTTCGTGCACGTGGAAAAGAAGACCATAATTTCTCCAAAGTTATTAGTCACGATTTTCAATGCTAAGGTTGGAAGAGAAACATATGAAAAATATTACGGTAAAAAACCAAAGATAGAATGGAATGAATCAGAGTTACCAGCCATCCGTTGAACTATTCATAGTATTCACAAGCTAAGCCGTCCATGGTGAGCATCAATTCCAAAAGCCCCCGCTTCATCGGTGAACGTGAAAGCTTTACAATTGAAAGAGCCATAACAAAATATGCCATATAATAGATAATTGAAAGTTTTGTTTGTTAAACGTCTCTTTTGTTCTGGAATTTTACACGGAACCAGACCAATAGTCTTCTGCCGTAACATTACATTTTCGCAAAAAGAGCAGTAAGCTGCTAGGTTCAGTCACAAAATCAAGACAATGATAAACTGAGATCTATCTAGATCATTAGTGGCTCATATAATAATATATTGTCATTGACAGCATCGACAAAGAATACGATCGATCTATTAACACCTTAAAACTAGCACTACTGAAGTCGAAATTTCAGAATGTACAAAAAGTTTGTCTCTAGAGAGCACTTCATACTGATAAGCCAAAGTCGACTAGCGTGAGCCGCAGCAAGGAAAGGTAATGTCTGAACTTGCAAAACGGTGCAAAGAAACTATAAGAGATTTGAGAGAAGAGCACCAGTGATGATCAAAGTTGCAGCAGCTGAATAGAGCACTCGCAAAAACCACCGAAGCTTCGCCAATGGCAAGATCAAGATGATTACACTTCGACGCCCTAATCCGACAGTTACACCTTTTAGAAGGGCAGTGGAGAAAATGATCCACTGTTACTGATTGATCTCTCCAATAGCCATGTTTTCCTACCGTCATATAAATTAAAAGAGCATGAACTTGTCGTTCGCCGATTCCCATTTTCGAAATCCGTCACAAAATCCGTTGGTGAAAAAGAGAACAACACGTGGTTTAGACAGGATAATATGGGAACACCTGGAAAATTTATCGCCAGTTCTCATCAATGCACTGGTACTGCTCTCCACTCGTTACCCGTTATTGCAAGGTTTCTTCAATAGAAGACCAATGTTGTTGTTTAAAACAGAAGATCACAATATTGACAAATATCGTCCAGTTTCTTTCCTTTCTATATTCTACAAATTTTTACTCCAGTCATCATGAATAGGTTTTGATAAAACAATAAAGGACAGACAGCCTTGAGGTGAAGAAGTGTTTCGAAAGGGTTTCTGTACGATAGACGGCAATCACACAATGAACAAGCGTCATAGAATTTACGAGATAGTACACGCGACCGTTCTGAATCTTTATTAATTTGCAGGCCTCTGATTAAATAGTTATAGAGGAGGTCATAGAAACTCCAAACAGCCAGGTGTTTTCACTCAGCACATGAGAATTAACTGGAGCTAAAAATTTACTAAGATATCACCATCCTATAACGATATTACTAGACCGTTCCATATATTTTGGCACTAGATCGATCTTTTCTCAATAAGAAAACCCTTGATAAAAATTTCAAGGACAACTTTGAGGTCTTTTGTGATAACTTCTAGCAAGTTCTGAAACGGCGTACCTTGTCGCCTAGATAGTTTTGTTCATTGCTCATCGTTCTTAGCAAGTTCAATTCTTCATCCATGGCATGTAGACGGGCTTCCAATTCGCCACACTGGTCTTGATATTTCTTGATTTCCCTAGCATACAGATGGACCATTACTTGCTTAGTAAATAATTAATATAAAAGCTTCAGTATTTGGAGCTCATCAGATTGACACGCCGAGCAATTGGTCTTCTTATGCAGTTTGGAATAGAGTGAGTGCATATTTGCGTTTATAGAATGACCTGCGGTAGCCAACCAATGTATCGGATCAGTGTGCTTATCCTCTTAAATAAGTCTGACATCCATTTCTAGACCCCGGGACAGCTAAGCTTAGATGAGCTCGAAGCACGGGATTGAACAAATGATCGATCTGTGTTTTGCAAGGAATTTTTAATCGCTGCATTAAGTGTATGACTTTATAGGTCAAAAATAAGGCTGAAAGTTCGATGAGGACTGACTGACATTTGAAAGTTAAGAAATGGTTTCTTGATATTTTTTCAACTCTTGAGGTATACTGTGCTTGAATTATCATAACGATTGAACCACAACTATCGGATGTTGTGCTCAACAATTCATAATATTGTGCAAAACTTTTGTGTCAGACGGGACTTGAACCTGCACTTTACCCTATCCGGGGCGCGTGCTCTAACCTGTTGCACTACTGACGAGCGTTTTGTCTGTCAACGGTTTTGGCATCACTAACCGATATCGACATCATAACCAGTCACACTAACAGATATTGGGTTTAGATGATAAAATAGGATACTTCTTTCTGGTTGCAGAACGGGCATAAGTTGTGTAACGGGTTAGAGGACGTGCCCTGATTAGAGTGAAATGCGGTTCGAGTACCGCCTGGCGCAAAGTTTTGCACATCACTCTATATCACTGGGTATATTATAACATTATGCCACCGCTAAAAGCTGTTGAATAAGGAAGCATTCTATTGTATATTGGTTTCGGATGCCCTGTTTATTGCGGATCGAAAAGTTAAAACAGAGAGCATGGCTTAAATATTAGAACCCTTAACGACTTCTAGAATATGGTTTTATTCATAATCAACGGAAGCATTAATTAGCACAACCACTTACTTTTCAGCCTTTTGTAATGAGTCATTGGTTTTTCGAATTTCTCCTCGCTGTTGCTCAATTATCACGTCTTTTCCAGTAGAAATTTTTGCCAAATCGGCAAATTGTTGCTCAATAGGTGACAGCTTTTGGTCGCTAATCGGGGATTGTTGCTCTCCATTCTTAAACAGATTCAAGTGGATATTTTATGACAAACATCTACGAAAAGTAATTTTCATCAAGAAGTGATGATTTTGAACATGAGCAGTGAGGAGATGGTGGATGATAGTATGTCATCATTTGTAGACATCAGATTGTAGACTTAATCAAAATCTTTTGGCCTAAACGAAATCTACTATACTTTCGCAGGCTAATCGCAGAATCAAACATTGAACTGTGATATCTCTATTATTATTGCTGATCTTGCAAATTAGTTGAATAGGGCTACTCGCTGTCTCATCAAATCTGTGGCGGACACGCATATATGGATGCTGCTATACGGCGTCAGCAATTTCTTCTTAGCCACCCAACGAAACATTTTGAATGATATTAATTTTTTCCTAAATGACTTATCGTTTCATGGCAAATGGTATTCTTGGTGTATTCTCGGTACTCTTGAGTTCTCTGCTGCATTGATTATGTAGTCAGGATGTTTATTTAAACTCTTCGGTGAACCAAATTGAGAACGTTGTGTCGAAAGCTCAATTTCGATGTCCAGTTGGGAGAAAAGCTCCTCCATGGTGGAACACATCAAACTACAGTTGACGGGAGCAGCAAAAAATAAGAAGCTCATAACAATATGTAATAGTTTTTGTGTCTACCAGCTGGATGGAACTCAGTGTGCACCTCTGGAGCAGTAAAGTGATATGAAAATCAACGCACGACCATTCGAGTCATTCCATGTCTAACGGGATTGCTGGTGATATATCTCCTTGTCCGGAGAGTCGACTTTCCCTCGAATCTGCATAACTAATCAATAGTGAATTCCCCCATAATCGAAATAACCGAAGGTTGATAGATAAATTTTGTTCGGCTAACGTTTTGGTACAGCTTGTCTTTACCAGGTCGATGATTCGAGCTGGTACGTGAGGACAAATAATTGTGGACACTCGACTCGAATCATCGGCTCCAAGAAGAGATACACTAACGCTATCGCCTGTTAGTTTGGTTGATTAGGATTAACCTGATTTTATTTATACATCCTATGAAATAAAGTGGCAGTATAGTCCATGTCTCTGTTATGCATATTGGAAGAAAATGTTGATCTCAGGCTATTCGAATCGAAATGGAGCAATTACAGCAGCCACAGAGTTGCGTCATAACCCCAGTGCTTGAATCATACCTGAATACTCTTCAATGAATCAACCGCTTCTGTCTTAGCTTTACACTGTGCGGATTTATCTGGAGAAGCCTGAGCATCACGCTTTCGTGTCGAAGTAATTCGAGGAAGTTCTGAAAAAGAAACTACTAATCTGGCGAAATGAATTATACGTAGCTTACAAGCGTCGAGTAGCCGGCAAGAGTCATCTATGATTTATACTCTAAGTCTGGTTATTTTTCCGTGCAAACATTTTCGGTGGTATATTTTCTACAGAATTAATCTTATTTGACCCCATATTGCGGTGGTATGATGTTAAAATAAACGCAATAGTGTAGAGTGGTGTGCGAACAACATTTGCGTCAGCTGGGACTCGAACCCAGATCTCACTCTTTCAGGAAGCCTGTGCTGAACCGTTGCACCACCGACACTGTTTTCTACAGAATCAATATGCATCACAGATGCTCTACAATTTCTCAAACTAGAAAAGCAATTTCTTACAAGTTGCTAATCACAGATAGGGATATACAACGATTTCTTCGTTTTTATTGACTCTCGCAGCGATGTACCACATCCTGTGCAGGAAAAGTACAAGAGACTGCTCACGAGAGCAGCAATACATTTCCTTTGCATAATGGAAATTAGCGGCAGCGATTTTTGCTTTTTGAGCAAATAAAATGACCTAGAAAAAGATGCTAATAATGGTGGAAACTGACGTCTTTCGCTATCGAGAGTTGTGGTACCTCGCTATTCGTATATCGCAAAAAGTTTGGCATTGTCACGCGAAATTGAAAACGAAATTTAGGTGACAAAAAGCTTTCAAAAGTTGTTATCAATTTTGTTTCTTGAATTCAAACATGATCTACAAGAATCCCTTATTTCGAAGTTCATGTAGCACCGGTATGGTGCTATATTAATATATCCAACAATGTACAGCGATAGGCAACTTGAATCTCAAGCGGGAGTCAAAGCGTTTCACTCTAGGACAAGCGGTTCTTTTGACAGCCTTGGTGCCTTATATCACAGAAAAAAATGGTAGAAAAGCAACGACCTCGGCGATTTAGTGTTTGCCACAAGTTGCTGATAAAGATGAAATGCGTTTTCATGTTTCCGTCCGACGTTAAAAAATTTCGGCTATCTCTCAGTAGGCTGTGCAACAGGTTCCTGCCGTTTCAATCTTCCAATATAATTTTTTGCATCAAAAGTGCATGATTTCAATATAGTTCAATTGCGCATTTTCTTGTGAACTTTTTGGCATACAACTTGCTCATAGCTGCTTTAAAAGGGAGCTATTTTTGAACAAGTTCGCTTGCTATTCATTCACAAATGGTGAGTAGGGGATTTGCTAAAGAAGCGACGAGTAAGATTAATGGAGCTCAGGGTGACGACACGGTTGCAGAAAGGACGGCCAGGAAGTGGTCCGCGAAGTTCAAAGCTGGAGAAACAGTCTTGTGGATCAGTTGCGCTCGGGCTGTCCAAAGGAAGTTGATCGTCAAGATGTCCCCGAGATGGTCGAAGAAGAATCCCTCAATGACATGACGAATGTTAGTCAAAGAGTTCGATTGATTTGGCCAACTGAGGTATCAGTCTCTTACCCAGAAACCGACAGAAAGTTATTAAGGTCGATGAAGAATACTGCGATTGCTAGATTTATCCTTTCTTAGGAGCAAAGTATTGCGAAAATCGCATTGAAAAATAAAAACGGTCCAATTGTTTACATAATCTATAAACACGAATATATTGAAATACTGAATATTCAAGCACGACTTCAATGTTTACTTACTGCCCCTTTTTGCTTTTAATGGTAAGGAACAATGTGAATTGTGATCATACCACTGCCGCAACACGAGCAAAATTTAGGAAATAATTTTTTTCTTTTATAGAACTCGGATCGCCACCAAATGTTCACGACGTGACGCTTACACAAAACCACTGTAGTCCTATCTCTGATTTTTTGTCAGCTAAGTTCTAACGTATTGGCCGAGTCCATGACACAAAGAGCATCAAATTCCATTGAATATCAATATTCTTGAGGTCATTCCAACAAACTTTATGAATGTTTGTATCTGCCTTTCAAAGACCTACTGGGAACTGATTATGGTGGTATAGAGTTTGATTAGAATTGAGGAGAGTATTTGAGCAGCAAGTTCCTGAGTTTAATTTTTTTCACGACAGTGACACCCAACTTCAAAAAGCCAAAGCCTCACCAAATAAACTGCTTCCAAGCATTTTCTGAACAGCCGTCACTGAACGCTCAAATTGCTTGGAGGCGTTTTCATAACTACCAAATGGTTGACTGAAAGCATGACACCGCTGACCTAGAAAAAAAAAGCATTTTTTTTTTTGGAGACAAGGGTGATTCAAATCCCTAAAAATGTAATTTGAAACACCAAGTATAAAGGCATAGAGGTACTTTTCTGTCATATGACGACAAAATGAATATTCAACTTCAATCGCTAGACAAGAATTTTTCATGCGAATGTTAGTACTCACTCGAAGCTTGAATCTCTGGCGAGATCCATGTGTGACTGATTTTTCAAAACATCCTTCTATCACGCTGTGAAATTCAAAATAGAATTGCGTTTTACACGCCCACGCGTTTTTTCTTATCTCGTTTATGCTCACTGTACAAAACTCCTCTCTTACACTGCTAGTATTCTCTAAATAGTGCAACTCTCGAAGAACTCATAAATGTCTCTGCTTTTTAGATAAGCTTCTTTCATAACACTGTAAGAGAAAGAAATATTTGTGCTTTAGTCCCTGCCCGACAGAGATCTTTCCTCAGACTATTAACAGTCATTCAACAGCGTAAATTTCAATGATTCAAGAGCTGTGCATATTTTTTGAGAAAGACTGTTTCACTGCAGTGTAGCAGGGAAAATAAGGTCGAGTTTCACATATTCGGCGAGGTTGTTTACCAGCTAATCTAAGCGTTGGGGACGGGTGATCGATCGTGCCTAAAGTGTTAGACAAGTAGGATGCAACTTGTTATTTAATTGGGAAATGACTATCAGGTTGGACGTTATGTATCTTGACCAGTATAGAAGAAAAATAATTCCTGATACGTAGCTATAGAAATTCAAATCGAGTAGTCTACTTTTCTTTTAACTTCTGCATTGTAGGGAAAAATGTTCAGAGATACTTGTTCGTATAATAATTATGTGCACGTGTGGTACAATAGCTGCAGGTGTCCTGCATCACACACATGGTCGTTTATTCAATCCTTCATCTCCTGGACCAAAATAAGTAAAGCTATTCACGCTACGAATGGAATCACTATCATTGTGCTTTTCTTTCCCTGCTAATTAAAGAGTTCACTAAATTCGTGTAAATGTCACTCTCATGGCAGGATGCATCATAATTCATGGCTCTAGCCTTTTCATGAGGATGCCGAAGTTGGCTGAGCGTACAAAGTGATGAGATCTGATCTGACTCCATGTGTTGCAGCGCACAGTTGTGTAACAAAGCCTATGTCGGAGAAATATAGTGAGAAAGTCTTATTACAGATAAAGGACCACCTATTTCGGCTTTTTTAAACTTATTCTCCTGCAAAGTAATCATGTGAAGCTAGACTGCTTTTGACGCAGCGAAAAGATTGGAGTAAGATGTTACACTGATTTTTAGATAATGCAATTAACAATTACTGTAACACGATGTGAGGTTTTTTTAAAAGCAGCTTGTTTGAGGATCTATTGTAGTTATAGAGGGGTAGAAATATTCCACGAAAAAACAAAAATTTCCACTTCTAAACAAACAGCGATTGAGTGAAATTTTGAATAGCTCGTCTACATGGCTAATACGAATCTGAAAAAACGTCCCACTGCTTAGAACTGTGCTAGCTGGAGGAAGGTTGTTGCTTGCTGCATGAACGAGCGTTTTTTTTTGAACATTTGAATAGACTTCTACTATTTCTGTGGTGACTACTTGAACGGATTTATTCGTTGTTGAGCTTCTGCGTAAGAATTTACACTTCCTTAGACTGAAAGGATGTTTTTTGGAAAAAAAAACTTCCAATTAATAGACAGACACCTAGGGAGGGTCCCAGCAATTATGAGACTGCAAACTGTGAGTGTGAACAAATCTCCTCTTTATGGAAAAATCCATTACAACAGCAAATTACCGAGTGTGACGTAATACCGTCGATCGTTCCACGCCCCGCCGGGTGGAAGGAAACGTTTGCCATCGAACTTTACCGCACTTCGACAATCAGCTTCACTGCTTCGATAGTACATGCCGGAACATCCTGAGATGCAAAGCAGCTAATAGGGTTTTGTGAATTCTCAAAAGAATAGGAATATAATTCAATGAGGGCGACATTTCAGCGCTTAACAG
Organism: Parelaphostrongylus tenuis; assembly: GCA_019055375.1. Taxonomy (NCBI): domain Eukaryota; kingdom Metazoa; phylum Nematoda; class Chromadorea; order Rhabditida; family Metastrongylidae; genus Parelaphostrongylus; species Parelaphostrongylus tenuis. The sequence continues at coordinate 78,392 of JAHQIW010000473.1, forward strand.
CACAACACTTTTAAAAGCATAATCAATTGACAAGATCACTCACACTCATAGTTTTTTAAACATCGATTGTCAGATGGAAAAAGCATTTGCTAAAAAAGTTGTTTCAGTACCTGGAAATGCCGCTTGAAGAGTCGTCCAGAGCAAGCCATCGTCATCTTCGAGTTCAACATCGACCGCTTCCACGAAAACTCTCAATGATCGCACTAAATTCAATATGCCTTGCAATAATTTTTGAGCCACGCATGTCAGTGGTCTGTTAAAGGAGGGCGGACTTATAGAGCCCGATACACGTGTTTCGATCTTGCGATCTCGTCAGTCGGGCAGTTACCCTTTCTCGTCTTTTGCTAATCTCTGTGGGTGCTCCAGTCCCCACAATAAGAGTTAGCGACGACGTACGGTTTACACTCTATGTCCAGTGAAGAACTCAATGAACACAAAGTGTTGTACACTCGATTTCTCGTGGCTAGCATATTCAATATATCATAACTTTCATTTCGAGTGTTTTCTTGAAAATTGTTATGAAAATGAAGAAAATTATCGCAAGGCATATTGAATTTTGAGCTGTGGTCTTAAGAAAGCACTCGAAATGAAAGTTATGATATATTGAATATATTAGCCACGAGAAATCGAGTGTACAACACTTTGTGTTCATTGAGTTCTTCACTGGACATAGAGTGTAAATCGTACGTCGTCGCTAACTCTTATTGTGGGGACTGGAGCACCCACAGAGATTAGCAAAAGATCGCACTAAATGTCCGCAATTTAATGATATCTGTGGAATAGAAAAAGTACATTTAGCAATTTACATTAGGTATGTTTCGTAAGGTGAACGTATTCTCAAAAGCTTATAAAAACACCTGAAAAAATCAAAAATAAAAAGGTTTTGAACAATGGTCAAGATATTTAGAGGACTAAGGACGTATAGGTGGGTTGGTGGGTGGACTTGGAAAATTAGTAGAAATCTTTCTATGCCTACTGAACTTATACTATATTTCACACATGATTGTGAATAGCGCAACGATTGGAGATGTCGTACAATGTACGCTAATCAATCCCACCCCAGACTCAACGAGTTGCCGACCCATCGCTGGTACCAACCACACTTGCCTTCGAAACGTTCCATCCGATCCAGAAAAAAATCTACTGACTGTGCACACATGGAAGTGGCCTAGCGGGGCTACTACCATACTCAATCAAAATTAGCTCAACATTCAATGGTATTGGCTAGCACATAATAGACGGCGCATTCTATACATTTTTTGCGTCATGTGCGAGAACCAAAATGATCTCTATAAAGGCTTTTAATTTCTCATTGCTTAATTCGATGCACAGAAATCTGCCGAGTGTTGTCCATGAGAAGCTCAGTTCTGCACTAAGTGCTAAAATACGAAAAAACTTGCACTTGATGTTCTTATGTCATGGACTCGAACTACCACTATGACATTCCGGATAAGTACGATCGCCCGGCTTTATAGTGGCCATGACCCTCTCTGTTAGCCTTGCTTTAACCTGCTCACTGGCTGTCAGCAATCAACGGACAGAGGACAAATTCACATTAAACGTTAGTAAGAGTCCTATCCTCTCTGTCCTGTCGTCCTGTTGATCGCCGAGTTTTTTTACTCGGCGTCGATTCTTTAAAAGAGGATTATTTAACCTCAGGTATTGGCTGGATCGAGGGAGGGTGGTACTAATGAGTCCCAATAGGGCAAACAGGCGCTTGTCTACCGCTAGACCTAACAACTCAAAAAAATGCTATATACTTATCAAAGTGGACATATTTTGATTTGTAAAACGATTTCCAAAAGGAGTTAATAATGTGCTTGCACGCTGAACTAAGGAAATGTATAATAGGTGATAGAATACACACTATTCATATTCATGAGCGATTGTGCAGCTTCTTTTAAAATCCCGATTTGTTATCAGTCCAAGTTCTCTTATTATCAGGAAACGTATTTGATGTCAAAATGAGCAATCTGTAAGGCGAAATCTGGTCGTTGTCTCATGCGGTAGAGCCGCTACACGCTTCGCGTTCTGAATTTGCTAAGAAGGGTGAAATTAATATGTAGCGGTTGGATTGACACGAAAAATTTGAAGACGATGGTGGAATCCCTACAATATGCAGTGGCGATTCGTATGAAAAACAGTGAAGTAAACAGTTGTGCTCGAAATGTGCCGAAAATCGATGCGAAAATTGAAAATGCTGACTACGAAAGCGTGGTTAGTGGGAGAGGAACCTTTGTTTCTGAACACAAACAAACGCTGCGTTCCATTTTTCGTGTTGTAAAATTTCTATTGTATTATTCAATAGACGTAAGGTCATACTGATTAGTATTATGGGCACATACTAATTCAAAATTATAAGAGAGGATGAAGTGAGTCATATATTCTTCACAAATATCTCAGTTCCCTCCCTAAAATCTTTCGGAGAGTGTTGAAAGATTGTTGTTTCGACGAAGAAGCCATGTGTGGCCTCCGTTCCCTAAAGACCGAGTCTTTTTTCATCCTTATTTCACATGCGACATCACGTATTGCGGGATTTACGGTGTTTCTTTGATTGACTTCTATTTCCTTGCATCTATCATCCACGGAGGGCTTCAGATCTACACATATGCAGTTCAGCTGCCATTCAAGAATTTTATCCTCTTTTAGATTCCAAAAAAATCTTGATGAATGAATTATTTCTAGAACTCTGGGGAAGCCAGCTAGGATGTTTTTGGTGTTCTCATGCTAAAGAACTAATCAGACAAGTCTAGTACCAATTTCTCAACCTCGAAAGGATGACTGACTGGGTTAGCCTGAAATGAGTTACGGTAGAGTCTCGTATAACCATACGGTGACTGTGTTTGAAGAATTGGAAGATTTGAAAGGAGTGCAGTCATACTGACAAGCCTTCACCGTAGTCGGAATCCCTCAGTATCTATCAGCGTCACATGATCGCACAATTGTTGAAAAGTATGTAGTGAAAAGTGTCTCAATTTTTTGCAATCATGTATGCACAATTTGTTAATATGTGATTGCACGTTTAGGACCGAGTAAAAAACTGCGACATGTACGTCTTGTTAATATTGGTTCCCTAAAGTTATTTTGAGCCCCTCAAACCCTTTTCAAGCTCTTTTACTACTTTGTCGATCAAGCAGTAGAATAGAGATCGTAGGAAAGCAGCTCATAGCGTCTTCAATGATTACTGAATACTAGAAAAATTCTGATTTCAACAAGCATTTTGACTCCCGCCAATGACCCGATAACGAATTTCGTTAGCTCAATTGCAATTTGGTTGGTTATGAAAAGGTTAAATTATTTATAACGAGAAAGGGAAAATAAAAAAATGATGATTATTTGCGAATAGTGAGCTGTTGAAGTGAGATGTCGTGTCAAATGATCTGTGAGAGATTCTGATGCAAGCAAAACAAGAATTTCGCAGTTCATCGAGAGAACTACGAAGTGAAAATAACTCGAAAAACGCTGCTTGCGTGGACAAAGTGAGAAAAGATCACCGACATGAAAGTCGTTCGACACGCATGAGAAGGTATCCTCTTGCCTCTTAGTATGATGGACGACAAGGAATGGATTCTATACGACAAACAGCAACAAACGATGAAACAAAAATGAAGCATCTCAGAGCTTCTTGGAAAACAAAATCGCACTAGAGTAAGGTGATGATCGTTGTAATCATTAATCATAATTTCTTCAATCGATGAAAACCCTGTTATTGGTGAAACGATAATCACACTGACTATTTTTTATCTCTCTGGAAATTTTTTCAAAAGTGGTCGTGGAATGATGCGTATATAGTTTATCAAAATAATTTCATGAAGAATGTTGAAAGCCTAAGCGAGATTGGTACGCCAGGGTCATACACGCGTGGTTCGGAGGTCTCGCCCTCCTCGTCAGTGACCCACGCCCCACATTAAGCCCTGCATTGTAGCAAGGAGGGAGGCGTATGTGGTGACGACACAGTGTACAATGACACTGGTCCACCACCACTTCTCAGTCGATAGATCTTGGCTGGTAGAATAAAATTGATCCATGGCATCGACTGTTTTGTGGGACCAGTGTTATTGTACACTGTGCCGTCACCACATATGCCTCCCTCCTTGCTACATTGCAGGGCTTGATATGGGGCGTTTGTCACTGACAAGAAGGGTGAGACCTCCGAAATACGCGTGTATAGCCCTGGCGTACCAACTTCGCCTAGGCTTTGAACATTCTTTTTGAAATTATGTTGAACGTTTACTGCGAGGTTTCAGAAACAGTCGATGCCATTGATCAGTTTTCAAAAAAAATTCTCAAAATTCAGTGAACATCATGCTGTGACTATGATCTTAACAGCTCTCGATTGTTTTCCAAAAGCAATTCAAACTGCTGGCCTTATATTTGGAACACATATTCCATATCTTATCAGGTTGGAAGAAAGATTCCGCGGCACCTGTGAAAAATTGAAAATTTATGCATGAAATCCATACAACCAAGAACAACTATTGTTCAAAATAAAGCCCAGTGTTTCCTACGATTTTCTGCTATCGGTACGCCAAGTTTTGGATCAGGTCGAAAAAACCATTCCTTCGACTTGGAATCAAAGAACTTTTAAACATTCTTCAACTTCGTCGAACGATTCAAATTCGCAACGCTTCGAAAATTGCCGCATTGATCAAAAAAGACCAAAGTCGGATGGAGCGCAATGTGGACTGTAGGCGGGATGCGAAGGAACCTTGGCTCCCTCTACTTCATCAAACTTGTCTTTGGTCCTTTTGGCAGCGTGCGCTCTGGCATTGTCTCAGCGCATCAAGACGCGCTTTCGCTTGACCAAAGGCAAGACCACATCCGAAACTCGGCGGGATAATGGCAGAAAGTCGTAGAAAAACGATGGCCTTTGTTATGAAGAATAGTTATATTTGTTTTGTTTGGAATTCATGCATGAATTATCAATTTCTTTCAAATGTCCCAGAAGTTTCTTGCAGACCATAATAAGAAATCTCATTAATGAGAATGAAAACCTTCTGCTATCGACTGCTTTTTTTACAGACCCGCTCAAAATGATTTAATCTGATAAGGATATGACATATTTTGAGCCATAGATCTAGTGCTATAAAGGCGCCTATTTCGTCCTATTGGGACTCATCAGTAGCACCCTCCCTCGGTTCCGTCGATCCCTTGAGGTAAAATAATCCTCTAAAGGAATCGACGCCGAGTAAAAATTAAGCACCCAAAGTAGGATGATGGTATTACCTGACTTTGTGGTGACCGGCAGTCGAGCTTGTGGCTTTTAAAATGAACTATACTTTTGCTATCGACTGCTTTTTTACAGACCCGCTCAAAATGATTTAATCTGATAAGGGATCGACGGAACGGAGGAAGGGTGCTACTGATGAGTCCCAATAGGACGAAATAGGCGCCTATAAAGCACTAGACCTATGGCTCAAAATATGTCATATTCCTATCAGAATGAAAACCGTCAAAATTCACATATCCTTGCCACAAAGGCTCAAGTTTGCTCGCAGGACCGTCTATTGACCTATGCATAGATTGAATATTTCAGTATTTCTCTTTGACAAATAAGTACGATTAAATTAGTAAGTAGTATTTATTGAATATAATGAAGTATTATAACAATAATACACTGACTTTTTGGTTTTGCCTTCTTCAGAGTCTGAAAAGCAAATTGATTCGTAATTTACTGAGCCAAAAACTTACATAACCCTGACAGAAAGACGTTATAGACAAATTTTTGATGTCACAAGTAATTACGTGGCACTTCTCCTTGCAGTTCATCTTTAGATTTTTAGTACTTACCCAAAAGTCCTGGAGATCTTTCTGGGCAAGTGTTTTGGATCACTGTACGAGGATAAGAGCTTTTACGTCAAAATCTTCTTCAAATGTGTTTCAGTTGTGGTGTGGTCCTGTACGTGTCAAGTGAAGTGCTTGGCTTTCAATGTTTTGGCTAGGTGCTTATTTGATTATTACATCTTTCTTTCATGGTTGTTGAAGTATTTGACTGAGCAAATTGCCAGACAATTTTACCTTTTCAGGCTCTGAAGAGGGGAAAATCATCGAAAACGTCAGCCATGTAATATACTGTAATACTATATTCAATATATATTGTTACCTCGCATCTGCTTATCATGGGAAATTTGATAGATAGGTTTGTTTATACCACTGCGATACATTAAGGAATCAGAAAACAATACAGAAGAAGAAACATGATAGCAATCAAGCAATTAGTAATCGATGCTACTCTGAATCATAAGTCATCTGAGAGCATTACTAACACAAGCTTCGATAGGTTTTTTCAAACAAAATTTTCAGTGTGGAAGAAAAATGGCTGAGTTAATTGCTAGAGGTCCGTTGAGTTTGATATGCGAGATAGCGTCGTACTGCAGTGCAGCATAAGACCTAAAGAACTATGGAGTTTACAAGAGAGATATTAAATTTGTTAACCAAAAATTCAGAGATAGTCACACTCGTTATAGTACCCAGCGTGCAGATGAGGAAAGCAGAATGACGATTCGACCACATATTGTGATCTGTGAATTGTTAGAAACTTCGGAGGAGCAAACTATTGATATGGCTTTTTCGTTTGATGATTGCAAAAAGGACGTTTAATATTAGTTGATCGTTTTATGTTGCAGCATATGATACACAACCCTTGAAAATCACCTTCCGTTTTGCTAACATCACATGAAATGCCATCAATTCCAATCTGTATCGACATCTGTAACCCCCCCCCCCCCCCCCCTAAAACACTATTATGCAGAGAGGATAGAAGTGACTGATCTTAACAGTGATAACCAGTTATCGTCGGGATACGAACAGTGTCGATATCGCTCGATACAATCATTTCATTTGTTTGCACGGAGATCGCCGAGATAGAATTCCGATGTCGAGCGAAGCGACCTCATTTTGAGACTAGAATGCGGTAAAGAAACAATCGGTCTTTTGTTTTTTTTTTTGAATCGGAGAACTCAGTCTTTTAGATTTTTTCTTTGAATTCTCTGAATTACATGATAATTCATTTTTGACGTAAGAGATGCTCTAATTAAATAAATATTAATAACTTTGGAAGTTAATTGTTGAACAGACAAAAAGTTCCTTGTTCCTAAAATTTTCCCTATCGTTTCAGTATTTCTCATATGTTTCATCAACGCTTTCGCTCCTCTAAAAAATTCCTTTACAATAAATCATCAACCACGCCATTCCCAATGTCAAAATCAAGTCTAACGTAATACGACAAAACGTCTCAAGGACATAATACTGGGCTTTCAGTCAACCATCTGCGCTTAAAGAAAACAATCTGAGCAACAGATAAGGATCACTCGATAGAACAACAATGGCATCATCGCCTGTAGGACTCAAATAGCTTGTGTATGGGGTTTCCAGTGGAGATTCCATTACAAGTTAAAAATTACAAGCTTTTTAGTTGATATGTAAGGATTTCACATATGATGCATCATTAACGACGCCGCGAAACTTACTTGTATTACAAAATACTTCACTTGGAACGAGTATGCTGCTGTAGAAAATTAGTAAAGGCTATACGTAAGGCGATGATCCGAATAAGGATATTACAAGTAATCACCTGTGCCAATTTGGTTGCTCATAACAGGTTGACAACTATGACGGGTACTGGCGAAACTGGGCGTGGTTTTCAACAAGCACAACAATCGATTCGAGTCCACCAACGAAAGCAATGGAATAACAACAGTGAAACGCTGGCGAACAATATGGGCAATGATGAACTGCGGCTGCACAACAGGTGGCGTTGACACTCATCTGTCGACGCCCCACTCACGTCAAAACACGCGACATCGTTAGAAGAGTTGAAAAGATAGCGGTGAAGCTAACAGATGATGACCTATGTGACTTGAAGAAACAAACATTTGTACTATTACACTTGTACTGGCCCTTTTGTTCAAGGAAAGAAGGGTTCTTTACACACAATTTTAAAGTACCCAAACAAACACGCTCCCCCCTGTGGGATCAAACAGAATTCACAGGGGTGCCCCACACACTACATTATTACACCCTAGTGTGGTGTTAAAGGTATTAGCCAGAAAAGGGTTGGGCGTAAACCCTGAGATCGATTTATTACTTCATCATAATCTTGCTTATTTCAAGTCGTATCTTCCTTAGAATTATATTCACATTAAATAAACATTAACAGTGTGCGCTACATCCTCCACCCACTATGTTCCCACAT
>JAHQIW010000474.1:0-46109 GCA_019055375.1 Parelaphostrongylus tenuis
TCCATTTTAGTAAATGTACAACTTGACAGGTGTTTAATGCGTCCAACTTTGTTCTCAATGTTGGAGGTGATTGTGGCACATATGGATTGTACGGTTGATTGCGGAAACGCGCCGTTTGCCATGTTTGGGAAATGTAAGGCCAGATAAGTCAAATCGCGAGACTAAACTATTAGCCAGATGAAAAGATGGAAGAGCTGGTCAGCTTAAGAGGGGTATCGGATTAGTGAAGTTTGCCGGATGATAAAGGGCTTTTTGATCTCGGAGAGCTAACCGAGCTTCCTCTTGCCCAAAGCTCCTCTAACAATTGCGGCACAAGCATCTTCTCTGTTGTCCTACAAAAAAAATCGGCGTGCAAGTTTGAAGATGGCTTGAGATCTTGCGCTCACGCATGCAAGCTCTGACACCGTGGTTGCTCTGCTCATGGCTGGTCCGAAATATGATTTTTACTTGATGCTCCATTAAGATTAGCAGCGATGACTTTGATACGCCACAACGCGACGCTGAACTTTCACGACATATAGATCGCAGGGTTAGCGCTTGATCACTTCGGCGCTTGTTACGGTTGGAAAGAAAGTTCTGGGGCAGTTTTGTTAGCGTGAGATAACTCCCATGTATATCATCGAAGCATCCCACTGAAGACCTAGATATTATTTGCCTTTATTTCACCTTGTTGCAAGTCCCCTCCATGTCTTACGATGCATTCAAAGTTCGTGTTCTATTGTGTCGTTTATCGGAAAAAGGGTTTTTCACAGCGAGCTGCAGTCGATGATTTCAGCGAGGTTAAATGGTAAGGCACAACGAGCAAATTTGCTGGTGAACGCTAGAGGTTTCAATATTTTAATGCTGGTGATCTTAACCTCGGAGAAAATCTTCGTTCAGAACCTTCAACAGATTTGAACAACGAAGATTTGACTGCTGCTTTGAAGGATGAACCGCAGTCAGGTGCTCGCGTCAAGAGTTCTATGTTTTTAAGTCGAAGGAATGGCTCTTCGGCCAAATCCAAAATTTGGCGGACCGATGACAGAAAGTCGTAGAAACGATGGCCTTTATTTCAAAGAATATTTGTCATAGTTTTTCTATGGAATTTGTGCAAAAATCTTGAGTTTTTCACGAGTGCCCTAAAACTCTTCTTTTAAATCAATTAATCTTTTTATTTTTTTAGCTCGCTACCAGACTCTGCCTCTTCAACTACAGCAACATGACCCAATGAAGGTCCCGTATCGTGTCGATACGCTGCCATATTCGGTGTCGCATTAGTCACAGGGATAAAATTAAAGAATTGAAAGGCAAGGTTTTCTTCTCGAGGAATTGAAAAAGACTTTACTTTATTATATCGTTGGCAAATTGATTAATTTCACTATGTACTTGTTATGGTACTCAATTTATTACATGTGAGTGCCGTTCTAATATTTCTTGCTTTTGGTGATAACTCTTAACGTTATTCCCTGTTGATGTTTATTTTTACGGCAGAGTACGATGTGAATTAGAGTAGAAGAATGGTAGAAGTAAAAAAGAATAAGATGCGAGCAAATTTTGCATCCTAAAGTGACTTAGAATGTCCAACTATCTTCCTCCGTGGGCTCATCACGTTGTCCACTACACGACCGATATCTTCGACCTATGTTTCTCTCACTCCATTTTTACCTTATTCGATCGTTATCATCCTTCTAGGTTTCTGTTAATGCTTAGTTCTAGCATTCGCTTTCCAAAAATACGTGGTTTTAGCAGTTTTCTGTAATGGCAATGATTATTGCTATCGTTAGCTTTTGTTATATTGCTGTAAGTGTGTTCGATATCGATGATAAAATTGCAAAGTACTGCTTCAGCTCTTTTAAATAGGTGTTGGATGCTGATATTATACGATATATAAACTTTTGCCCATTTTCTCAATGTTATTGTCTGATTTTACTTGAGATTAAAAAATGGTTTGCCTCGACGTGATTAGACAAAGGCTAAGGCATGAAGTGCATAACGATAAGTGGTCATCATTTGTTGTTGGTTTTGAAGTGTATCATACCTGAACAAAAAAAAAACCAGTTTTTTTTGTCAAGCACGTTGATCATACTGCAGAGCTGTTGAAGTATAATATGCGATTACACTTAACTACCCACAATGCTATGCTCATTTTCAGCCTGCAAGAACATACGCGATACTTTACGTTCTTCTTCGTCATTTTCTAGCTGCAGGTAAAGTGGTAGGCAGAAAACTTGGTGACATGTCATCGTTGTTCGTATTCGTCATTCGCGAAAGAAACTTTCCGCTATTTCAACACTGTTTATTTTCTGTTAGATTAAGTATCAAACATGTCACGCATTGCTCGTCGGCTAGATTGTGTTAAGGCCGCGGATTGAAACATGGCGTAACGATCGAGATCGCGGAGGCGCGATCCACTGGCGTAGTGCGATTTTTATTACTGGATTTGTGGTTTTTCACCGCTTTGACAGAAAATCTCATATTGATTGGAACATTTATAACGCCCAGAAAATTCATGTTAAATATTACACGGTTTTGCCCTATTATAGTATAACACAATCATAATCTGAACGTCGTTACTTAGTCTGTCCTAAAAGGATCGAGGATCCAGTAGCATTTTTTAATTAGTGGAATCAAACTCTATCCAAAAATGTTTTGCTCTTGGCGGAAACATTTGAAAACGCCCAGAAAATTCATGTTAAATATTATACGGTTTTGCACTATAGTAGTATAGCACTTTCATATTCTAAACGTCATTACTCAGTTGTTCTAAAAGGGTCCGGGATCCTGTAGAATTTTCTGAATGCTGGAAACAAACTTTTCCTAAAAATGCTCTTTTCTTATCCCAAACATTTGAAAGCGCGCAGAAAATCTAGGTTAAATATTATACGGTTTGCCTTATTATAGTATAGCACCTTCATATCCTCAAAGTCGACTCAGTCTGTTCTCAAAGGATCGCGGATCCAGTAGCATTTTGTGATTGCTTGCATCAAACTCTATATAGGAATGCTTTCATTTTGACTGAAACATTTGAAAACGCCCAGAAAATTCATGTTAAACATTACATGGTTTGTCCTATTATAGTATAGCACCATCATATTCTAAACATCATTAGTCAGTTTGTTTTAAAAGGATTAAATATAAAGTGGCATTTTCTGATTGCTGGCATAGAACTTTATCTAAAAATGCTCTTATCTTGCTTGAAAACTTGGAAACAGCTCAGAAAATTAATATTAAATATTACACGGTTTTGCACTATTATAGTATAGCACCTTCTTATTCTAAACGCCATTACTCAGTCTGTTTTAAAGGATCCGGGATCCAGTTGCATTTTCTGATTGTTGGAAACAAACTCTATGAAAAATGTTCTTATCTTGGCAGAAACCTTTGAAAACGCGCCGAAAATTCATGCTAAATATTACACGGTTTTCACATACTATAGTATAGCGCCTTCATATTCTAAACGTCACTACTCACTCTATTCTAGAAGGATACGAAGTACAGTAGCATTTTCTGAATGCATGAATTAAGTTCTACCTAAAAATGCTATTGTCTTGGCTGAAACGTTTGAAAACGCGAAAGAAAATTCCATGATAAATATTACAGCGTTTTGCTCTATTATAGTGTAACACCTTCATATTCTAAACGTGATTACATATTCTGTAGCTTAGGGAATGGGGATTTAGTAGCACTTCGTGATTGCTAGCATAGAATTCTTTCTAAAAACGCTCTTATCTTGGTGTAACGTTTGAATAAGCGCAGAAAGTTCATATTGGATTTTACACGGTTTTGCACTGATAGAGTATAGCACCTTCATATTCTAAATGTCACTAGTCAGTCTGTTATAGAATCATCCGGGATTCAGCACCATTTTTCGATTGCTGGCATCGAACTCTATCCAAAAATGCTCTAATCTTGACTGAATATTTTGAAAACGCCCTGTAAATCTTGTTAAACCTTACCGCGTTTTGCCCTATTGTGGTACAGCACCCTCATATTCTAAACGTCACCACTTAGCCTGTTCTGGAAGAAATGCTGATTCCGTAGCATTTTCTGATTGCTGGCGTCAAACTCTTTCTGAAAACGCTCTCATCTCGACTGAAAGGTTTGAAAACTTATTGAAAATTCAAGTTAAATATTACACTTTTTGCACTATTATAGTATATCACATTCATATTCCAAACGTCATTACTCAGTCTGTTCCAAAAGATCGGGGGTACAGTAGCATTTTCTGAATGCATGGATTGAATTCTATTCAAAACTGCTTTTGTCTTGGCTGGAACGTATGAAAACGCCTAGAAAATTCATGTTAAATATTATACCGTTTTGCACTATTATAGTGTGGCACCTTCATATTCTAGACGTCGCTACTAAGTCTGAGGACTTGTGCTTTTCAAGAGAAGGTTCCTTGCCCATGTGCTAAACGGAGTGGCGTTGTAACACTATCCAAGCCACACATGATTTGAAATAAAACATGCTGTAAACACTTACCCCTCCTAATGAACTTCTTTTTGAGTGTGAAACCCCGGACACCCCTTTTTCCTTCACCTGCATCAAACCACCATTTGTCACGGCTTTCTTGAGAGCGTCCGAAGGTGGGAGTTGATCTACAACAAATCGCACTTCAGAGTCAAAACAGGAAGAATATTGCTAAAGTCAAAAGTGAATCACCTCACTGGTATTATCTTTAAGCCTGTAGTGCGTCATAAAATACCTTAGGATAGCAGTTTTAGACAATCCAGATTCTACAGAAATGTTCTTCATTTCACCGTTCGCGTTGCCATAAAGGCTGAGTAGGTTGGATCAGACGCAACCTTCTTTGCTGCTTTCGGCTTCGAATCTTTACTGGCTTTAGAATAACTAGCTTCAAAGGCAGCAGCTACGTCTGCAGCACCATGGACAGCTGTTGCCAACATGACGACCAGACAAGTGATGAGTAATAATCTGATGGCTAGCACCACTGAGGCTTACGTACCATGCGAGTTCCCTCTGCGTCCCCAACCGCATTGGCCTCTTGGCCTCATTGCGCATCTAACACGTTCAACACCGTGTTGAGTCCCGCTCAAAAAAGTACTGTAGCACTTGAGCCTTTGCATGATTTGTTGTGAAACCTTAGGTCAGCACAGAAGGCATATTTGCCTGGTAGATCATGAAATTTCCATGGCCAAACCACTTTTTAAGAGAAATAAAACGGGATTAGGCAGAGAGCGTCGGAGTCGCCGCGTCAAGTATTGCCATTTTGGCAGTAAAAAATCCCATTATCAGGTTATTGAGCAAAAGATTGACCACGGCATGTTTGAAGGAGAGCATTTTGACATAAAATCACTATATAAATTGATCGCCTATGAATTTCTCCATAATGGCCTTTTACTGGAAATAGTTGACGGAGTACACTAACAGGAAGTTCATTACATGTGATCCTAAGAGAATGGTGCTGTTTAAGGACGGCAGGTTTAGACAATAAGATAGCAGTAACCTAAATACCTCCAAAACGCTCTTAAACGTCAATTTGTCTATAGAGACTGCACGACCGCTACTGCAAAGTGATAAACTGCATGATTTTTGCCCTATTCGTTGGCTCTGCGATTTTATGAGATATGATGCGGTATGCCTAATTTCGCGTAAGGCATGCGAGGAACGAATGCGTTGGCGAAACCGTTCTAGTATCTCCATCCGTGTGAAAGAGCACCTGGCTGGAAAACTGAACACCAAGCAATATACTTAAGGCACACATAGGGAATAAACGATTTTGATATGAAATTAGTTATCATCGCCTGGGAAACTAAAATCTTTCTGCAAGGAATCATTGAAGCTTTTTACATGAATGCTAGATATCGACAAATAGAGCCCAAGGAGGAATGCGTAATGATTAAGCTTGACATTGTACTATATCTCAAGCTGATAGTTTCCGATCTAAGCCAAGTATATTCTTAACCTGTGCAAGGCTCTGAGCTGCTAGGCTCCATTGACTAATTGAGGTGACTTGAAAAAAAAAACCGTTGGTGTTTTGAGAAGAGAATTGTACTGTGCGATCCAAAAATTTAATTACTGCGTCTTTCTCATCGGTCTATGAAAGTACTAAATTGATGGATTGCGAATCAACATGACCTTTCAACACTCCTACAAAAGTGAAGCATCCGACTCGACAACTAATGCATTGCTATTATTATGCAGTAATATTGCTCGTAATATGCACCACTGGTCGGGTCAATACGACTCGCTGCCCTAGATCCATCCACCCAAATAAAATTTTTCCCGTTACATTCCTTTCTAGAAGAAAATTCCTCTCAATTCTGTCACCGAATTTCTGCATTTCTGCAATCTGAACCTAGGCAAGTAATTCCTTTGACACATTTTAGGCGATGCTGATTTATTGTAGGATAAGCCGAATTGACTCGTAATCTTAGAATATACGTAGGTCTACATAACGACTATGATGGTCACCGATGTGAGGCAAAACCGCTGCTACACAGGGCATTCACAACATGCCCTTGAAAGGTCAGTAGGGACATCTCTGGGTACACAGTTCCTCAGCTGGATCAACATTGATTTTTGTTGGTTCAAATCGTTGTTAATATAAAAATGGTGACCTTAGTTTTTCTGACCAATAAAGGTGCTCTGGAACGATCACACGTCTGACCACGGAGGGACGGGAGTCTTTAGTTTAGCACATCGTGGTGGTAAGCTAAGACAGTGCTTGTAATGAGCGAATTACAGTCACTGCGCTACTCTACCATTCTGCTGCAATATCTATTCAATTTACTTTGGTTTGTATTTTTATTTCGAGTATTTTATTAAGACCACGCTCAAATTTCAATATTTCTTAAGATTCCTTCTTTTTTATTTCACCGCATATGGCGGTGGTATGATGTTACAAATATATATAGCCATAGATGTAGAGCGATGTGCAAAACTTTCGCGTCAGGCGGGACTATAGCCCGCACCTCACTCTTTCCGGGAATGCGTGCTTTATCCGTTACAACTACTGACGCCCATCTTACACATCGCTCTCTTCACGCTATAGCGCACCTATCTGTCAGCCGCCAGCCGTCAACGGCCTGGCCCTGGTAGTCGATCTAGGCATTGAACCCAGTCACGCTGACAGATACTGGGTATCAAAGATCAAGTAATATTCGTTTTTTTATTTAACCGCTTCTTAGCGGTGGTATGTTGTTTCAAATCTGGCCAACTTCAATGTCGAGATCGACTACCCGGGCCAGGCCGATGACGGCTGGCGGCTGACAGATAGGTGCGATACAGCGTAGAAAGAGCGATGTGTAGGATGGGCATCAGTAGTGTAGCGAATAGAGCACGCATTCCAGGAAAGAGTGAGGTGCGGGTTCTAGTCTCTCCTGACGCGAAAGTTTTGCACATTGCTCTACATCTATGGGTATATATAAATTATGATTACTATTTGAGGCAACATCTCACGTGGTCTGCAAGGTCTGACAAGACTGTAAGGTCGAAACACCTGTATTGGGCTGTACAGGAGCCCATTAAACAGACGACGTGACATGTTGGCCCACTAATAATCAGTGAGATATATCAAAAGTCGACCATAGTCTAAATAAGTACTCGAAATGAAGGCATAATATTAAAAAATGCCAGCTAAAGAGCAACAGTTGTGCAACACTGCATGTTCGGTGATATTCTCACTTGACCTACAGTGTAAATCGTTCGTCATCGCTTACTCTTAGTATAGGGGACTGAGAACCCCAGGGGGATTGGACAAAGACAACGGGTTTTGGACGACTGACGAGACTGCAAGGTCGAAACACGTGTATCGGCTGGACAGGAACTCATCAATAGACCGCATGATATGCTGACTCAAATAATAATTATGAGATACTTTGGTTGTATTTGTGCTTATGTTCAATGTCGTACCTTGCTTTCACGAGGATCAAGAAATATCTCGAGAATAGTGCTAGGGGAACACCAATCCATCCAAATGAGAATGGCACTCCGATATCATTCGAGAAGCGGACGATAATGAGGAGAGGAATGTGGAACACACTTTGACTACTCTTGTGCGCTATATCACGAAAATTCTCGTGTCCATTTATCTAGAAGACGACACTGGATACGAGTATTTTCTTAACAGTAACTAAATGCTGACACACCTAGAATATCTCAAAATTTTTAACACTAGCTGTAAGTATTTGAGGTCTCAAGAGAACAAGGCAATGAGGAAGTAAGCAAGTTGCCTAACAAATGCAAGGATACACAGAATTGCCCTCACTTGTTAAAAATCTGCTTCCTCAGTACCTTTGGTGCCTTACCTAGCAGCCTGAAAGGAAAATAAAAAGAGAAAAAGGACTGTTGTCCAAAATGTTAAGATCCGATCGTTCTAAGCTGATGAAGACCGTGTTCAGCAAAATGGGTTATCACTTCTAAAAAATCAGATCTGAACTTGTTCGAAAGACTGGACTAGATTTAGTCGATTTTGTATCAAAATCAAGATTTTTAAACGATGCATCGTTATCTTTTAAAAAACTACTGATTGTGTATAGTTTTGCGTGTATAAAATGGATAACTTCAGATATGAGGACTATAGTGGCGAACCAACAGCTTTTGATTTTACTACCTTTGGACCGTTATGATTTCACATACAAAGTTATCCATATGTGTCATTCATTATAAAGCGCTTACATGCTCTTTGTTCCAAAAATTCCAATAGAATCATAGGAAAACGGCACAGGCTGTATATTTCGGCAAATCTCTGAGAATGTATGAATCAATGCAGGTCCTGTAGAGTGAAGAGAATCAGCGTTAAAGTTTATTACTGAGATGTACGAAGCATCCTTTGCAGCGACCTAGTCCTACATCAAAACTACATTTTCTTTATTATGCTCTTCTGACGGCAGTTTAGTCTTTGTACTGCTCTTTGTATCCCTTTGCGAACGGCGCCATTTTGGTCAGGCGGGCGGCTCGGGCGGCCACGAAGACAGGCCGCCGGCACCTGCTTTAAAGGCTAATGTGGTAGTTTCATAATGAAATCTACATCCTTCATTTCAACAGATGGGTTTTCTGTGGGAATAAATGGCTAAATGTGATAGAACAGACTTTAAGAAGGCTACTTTCATTAGACATGATATAATTGCTCCAAATATGTCAAACAATCATTTCTTGAGCCACGCATGTGATCTGTTATATAAAGGCTAGCTTATGAAGCCCAATACACGTGTTTCAACCTTGAAGGTCTCATTAGTCAGGAGGTACCCTTTTCGTTTCTAGCCAATCCTCTTGGGCTGCTCAGTCTCCTATAGATTAAGCGTCAACGAACATTTCACACTGTAAGTCCAGTGAAATTATTACTGAACAAACAGTGTTGCACACTCGATACTCTCAGTATAGGGGACTGAGCGCCCCGAGAGGATTTACTAAAAACGAAAACTGTACTGTCCCGACTGATGAGACCGCCAAGGTTGAAACACTTGTAAAGGGCTCTATAGTTCGGCCCCTATATAACAGACCACATGCGTGGCTCAAAAAAATGATCAACTGGTATACTGAAATCTGAGCGTGGTTTCAAGAAAACACTCAAAATAAAAGGCATGCTCAAAATATGTTCCACATTATCGAAGGAGAAAACCAAGTATTTGTGCTGTAATTAAAGCTGTATGGAGGATTTCTGTATTATTTAATTTTTACTTATATCTCAGTTAATTTTATCTTTTATTTCTTCCATTTTTTCGCACGCTTTGTTGCGTGATACATAAACTCATCGCACTGGTTGGAAAACAATGAATAGTTTCTCAAAAATAATGCTACTCATTGCATGCGACTCTACTTCATCGAAATTTCTTAATATTTTTTTTTGATTAACAGTGTCTCAGTAAGTTGATAATTGCTATAGGAACGGCGATTTGTGGCCAATGTCTCAAAATCCCATCCTTTGGAGTGCGAAAGCCATTATTCTTCTGACTGTTACAACTCTCTAAGAAGTCCTCTTATGAACAAACTAGATTTTTGTAATTGCTGAAATTTGCACTATCAAATGGCTATTAACCGTTTATAGAAGAAATTTTATCCGGCTAGAAATCCTCAAATGTGAAATAAAATCTCATTTCGACTGTTTCGACGTAAGAAACAAGCCATTTAAGAGACAAAATATACCGTTCAAATTCACTTCATTTCCGCTATTGAGTGAATACTAATAGTCTATTGGAATAGGTTTTCTGATCTCCGCTATCCAGTGAATACTAATAGTCTACTAGAATAGGCCTTTTGTATAAAAAACCTAAGGATCACAAGCGCAATCCCTGAAGACGGTACAAGCAGCAGAAGTTATTCCCAAAAGTAAGGGTTTTCAAGACAGTTGAGCGTTATTCTTTCTATAAATGCATTTAAAAAGCTTTTTCAATGATAATTTAAATCATTTTTAACATAAGAGCCTAGAAAAATCGAAATATAACTATATGATTCCAAAAAATCCGTTTCACTCAGAATAAGTGGATTGCGATTGCAGAACATGATCTTTTATTTTTCATTGAAACGTACTGCGGGATTATTTTGAAACAAGAGACTTAGTAACAGAGTTGAAATTTTTTAAGCTATCTATTGACTATAAAAATCTAGAAAATGTGAGAAAATGCCTAGCAACATCTAAGAATATGATCCTTTTTCGAGTATATGGTTTTTTCCTTCGAAAAAAAAAGATTTTGGACATCATTAGCGTTAATCTTGTCAAGATTATTCGTACAAGAGTCTTATCAGTAATGCTTTATCGCTTTTGGTAACAATGCACCTCTGAAGGCTTCATTAACCCGATTTTTTATGGGAGCACGCATCATTCTGTAGCCGGTCCGAACGGCGCACCCAGCTGAGGGTCATATTGGCCCTCGTCCTCCGCAAAGGGATATACTGAAAGTTGTTTTGCGAAAAAACGCGTTCATTTAGTCCTTCAAATTCAAGATCGGCATCCAAAAAGATATAATTGCTGAACAAGCGAAGTTTTAGTGATCTGAAACATCATTTTTTCAAAGATACTTCTGAATCTTTCAAGTAATACTCTGATGTTCTAGTGTTTTTACTGCTTCTTTCGCAATGTTATGACATTACATATATATATATATATATATATATATATATATATATATATATATATAAAATCTAGGAGACTGGACTGGTGAGCAATAACAGCGTTGCGGGCAGGTATAGAACCCGCGTTTCATCCATACCGGGGACGCGTGGTACTACTACTACACCACCGAGGCACATTCGCTCCACCACTTATTCTTGATCATCTCTATGTTATTAGCCACCAACCTTGAACAGGTCTGGTCGGGTATGCGATTTCGCTCTATAAACCCAGTTGAGGTGACAGCCACTGTTAGACGTAATACTTCGAAATTCTAGCATTTTCACCGCTACTTCCACAGAACGTAAAAGTTTTTGAAATCTTGAACACAATAAACTAAGCGCTAAGTGGTTTGCGCTAAGTTGCAAACTAAAAGTATTGATTTCGAAAAAAACATTTTACAAAGGGTAATGATTGATGTCCTCACAAATTTAATTTTCTGACCCTAGGTCTCCTACATTGTCGCACTTCGAAGGCAGATTAGAAATCTAAGCATTTGCTATGAAAAAATCTTTGAAGATTCCTATATTTTTTCTTGTTATTTGCATCTGAAAATGTCTGGAACTACAAATGTGCGGGAAATTACTGATGCCATCTATAAGTTTTGCACCTATCATGGTTACGATTATATATAACTGATTCCCTAGATAAGCATTCTAGGAGTTTCGCTTCGTATCCACAGGTTATGATAAACTCGTCACTCAATTAGATTACAATTTAAATTTGTCTTTCATTGACCCATTTTTTTTATAATACAAAGAACACAGCTGAACAACAGATCGATAGTCTTTGAAAAACCGCTTGGCCGTGTCTTCCTTTCTCAGTACTCAATAGATAAGCAATGTGCCTTTCGTTTTGAGTGCTCTCTTGAGACCACGCTCAACTTTCAATATGCCTGATAATTATTTTTGAGCCATGCATGTAGTCTGATATGGGAAAACGGATAAAGCCCGATACACGTGTTTCGGTTTCAATAGCCTCGTCAGTTGGGCAGTACTTTTCGTCTTTCGCCATCCTCTCGGGTGTTCAGCTGTCCGCCATACTTAGAGTAGGCCCAACTGACGAGGATACCTGCCAAGAGCATTTGAGTGCGTAACACTCATATTCAGTGATAATCTCGCGTAATGGATCGTGCAAAACTTTCGTTGTCGCCTACTCTAAGTATGACGAACTGGGGCACCTCGAAAGAGCTGGCTAAAGACGGCAGGTACTATTCAACCGACGAGGCTATCAAGGCGGAAACACGTGTTTCGGGCTATATATGTTCCCCCCAAAAACACACCACATGCATGCTCAAAATGATCCTCAGGAGGAATAAATTATGATTTCGGTCTATATGAAGATCGCGTTAAAACGACATCATTCGAATGAAGATTTCTCTGCCCTTCCCGCAGACCTGACTGAAGCGAAAGGCACCGCACAACTGACTTTTCTGTAATGTATAAGTGCCATAACAGACCTAATGAAAGGCTCAAAATGTGTTGTCAGTTTCTACTGATCCTAGCAAGCTCTCACAAAGATTTGAAGCGAAAGTTTGAAGATTCATCAATAGTAGTACCATTTTCCTATTCTTTATCAGTCCAGCTATCTATAATTGTCTTACTATACTTACTAAGTGCGAGCAATTCAATTCAGTTTACCTAAATTTTGTAGCCACATTGAAAGAAATCTTCCTATAGAGCAGATTTTTGCCTTGAAAGAAGGAATAACTGAGATTAACCATTTCACCATATCGTGCAATACTGCTTCGTTTAGCAAAATCATCAGTATCAATGAAAAAAAGGGTCGGAAATAGAAGTTTGTCTCAATGTAACTAATTCATAAAGCTAAGGTCAACAAAAAATGCAGAAACTCATGGCGGTAGCTCGCTGTAAAAACGTAAACTTTGAAGAACGACAGAAGATATTCCTGTTGTAGTTTTGTTCAATTTACCTTCCTTCATTGTCATGAACAAAGTAACTGGATTCAAACTGATCCATATTCTGCGACCGATCGGTTGATATTAGTGCAGTTCCGCCACTGTCAGCACAGGAACTCCTGTCTTTTTCCGCCGTAGATGAATCTTAGATGTCAACAATATACTTTACTCCTATTTACGGGGATTGGCCGTGCCTGTCTGAAGGTTGAAACCTTTATGGTGACTATTCGAATGCTAAAAGACAAGAATACTATAGTGCAGTCGGCGTTCTTTGTCAGTGAAGGAAATGGCGGTAGAAAGTTACATACAAACCCAGTCTTTCACGGAATCACCTGTTTCGTAGAGAAAACAAGTTGGATGAGAACTGCTGTGCATGACATATAAACGTCAGGCACTAAGTTCAAGGAATGCTTTTGGTAATATAGTGTCGTGCAAGTTATTGCGCTCCAACGAGTGGTGTAGCGGTAGGGCTATCGGTCTATCACGATCACAGTGAGAGCAGTTTTGTTCTTCAAGCTTCTTATTTTTTCGAAAGATAGAAAGCTGGTGCTAGGCTTTTTCAAACCACATTCATTCCTTCAGAATCGCGTGGGAAGTGTCTAGCACGAATGGCCGTCTGTTTGAGAAAAATCAACTCAACCAAATCAGCAACCAGTAATACCCGTGAGGAAGACACAGGTTTATTAGGAGTGGCAGGCGATGCCACAATTTGAAAAAAATTGGGGACGTTCTTAGTAGGAAGTGCAAAAGGCGGTTCGTATGTGAGGAATTTTAGGTCCTGCCCAACCGAGGTGAAGGAACATTATGTAATGTGATAGAGAACATCCTCTGTTGCAGAAGGGAATAAGGAATTTTTTTCGTTATCCGCACCGTATTTCAGTCCTTCAGAAAAGGCGTTTTCCGTTGTTTGGAATTCTAAAATCATTCAACAAGTCAAATCTTTAAAGTTTTGAAAGCATGCTTAGTTCAAAAAAACCCTCTTTATTGCTGTGTAACATATTGAGTATAAGTATAACATCATACCACTGCAAGTGGCAGTCAAATTAGAAAGAATTAAGACTGATCATTGATATCCAATGTCTGTCAACACAAGTGGGTTCAATGCCGATAGCGGTCGTCCCGCCAGACCGTCGACGGTTGGCTGTTGGCAGACAACGCGTTGCAGCATAAATAAGAGTACTGTGTAAGAACGAGCGTCGGTAGTGCAATGGTTAGCATACGCTCCCGGAAAGAGTGAGATCTGGGTTCGAATCCCGGCTACGCAAACGTTTTTGCACAGTATTCCACATATTGGGTATAAGTTATAATATTCATACCACTGCAAGTGACAGTCAAAATAGAAAGAATTTAGACTGCTTTGTAACAGTAAAATGAATTATGGTTCACACTTGAGCATTTATCGTTGGGCAATGATTTTCTCGTAAGTTTCCTGATAAGAATAGAACATATTCTGAGCTGTTAGGTCTAGTGCTATGCAGGCGCCTCTTCGCTACTATTGGGTCTCATCAGTACCACCCTCCCTCGGTCGACCGATTCCCTGAGGTTAATAATCCTTTATAAGGAATCGACGCAGAGTAATTGATTGCCACAAATCAGATGATGGAGTTACTTGACATTGTATTGGCCGGCAGTTGAGCACGTAGCTGTTATAACGAAACATACCTCTCTGTCAACCGCTTTTTTTATGGAAGAGCTCAAAATGATTTAATCTGATAAGAACATAGCATGTTTTAAGCTGTTAGGTCCAATGGTATAAGATGAAACAGGCGCCTGTACACCACTTGAGCTAACAGCACAAAACATGTTATATCCTTACCAGATCAAATCTTAAATTTTCATTAATCACCTGGTATCACAAGTCGCTTTCAATGATTTACTTGATTTTCGTAAAAGAATTTTCTTAATATGCTGTAGCAGCCAAAAGAGTATTGGATTTCGCACTGAGGGCGCATTTTTGCTCCGGTATGTAGATAAAATTTTATAACATTGGGATAAAGTCACCGCGCTTTTGCAACATAACAGTTATCCGGAAGCATAAATAAGCAAGCAGAAG
This sequence comes from Parelaphostrongylus tenuis, assembly GCA_019055375.1. Classification (NCBI taxonomy): domain Eukaryota; kingdom Metazoa; phylum Nematoda; class Chromadorea; order Rhabditida; family Metastrongylidae; genus Parelaphostrongylus; species Parelaphostrongylus tenuis. Next base: position 15,025 of record JAHQIW010000474.1, read on the forward strand.
CTTTATCCTATCGTTTTGTTAGCCTGAGCTTTCCATTTTCATTTCTCCTTGAAGAAAGAACCTGCCAGGAAAGAGAGCCCTAAATTTGGGCAGCCTGATTCTGTACACGAAAAGTTATGAAGGTAGGGAGAAAATCATGCAATACCAAAGACATATATTTTTTTCGAACTTTTCCACAGCGAAGAAAAAAAACCCTAAAGTTAATTGATCCATAGCATCGACTGCTTTTGAAACCTCGCAATAAACATTGAAAATAGTTCCAAAAAAGTATGCTTAAAGCCTAAACGAGGTTGGTAGGCCAGAGCCATACATCGCTGTCTCGGAGGTTTCGGCCTCCTCGTCAGTGACCCCCGGCCCACATTAAGCCCTGCATTGTAGCAAGGATGGAGGCACATGTGGTGAACGCACAGTGTACAATGAAACTGGCCCATCACCACCTCTAAACTTAATAGCAAATATCGCACACCACGAGTGAATCGAGCCGTGCGACCAGCTGAGAAAAAATGCGCGCCTCACTCAGAAACTCATATTTCCTTTAGCTACTACAGCGCACTTTAAGTTTGTTCGAGAACCAAAGATATGATCGAAGTTTCGATGATTTGAGCTACCAAATGAATACTGAGAGTCTAGAAGAAAAGCTTCGTCCAGGAAAAGAAAGCTTAAATAAGTGATAGCTTTTGAGCGAGAGTAGGATCTTCTCAGCGAGCTGTCCGTGCTTTATGGATCGATGAATCACCAATTAATCTGCATATAGAAACTAAAATACTGGTTTCATCTTCAAATTGCTAGCAAGATAGTATTAAGACAAATTTGCTCTCGAACTACTTTATGAATGGCACAATGGCGTTGGCGCCAGATCTAAAAGAATTTCCCCATTATTGTTAACTTCTTTGTGTGTCTGATTTTTCCACAGTCCCTTTTTTGAATACGATGCAAGCTTAATTGCTAACGTTTTTCCAGATCCTCGAACGGAAAACTGAAGTTAACTTTATCGAACTCACTCAACATCTCAGTTATCATTTTCTTAAGCCCTTGAAAACTTAGTCCGTTGATTTCGTTCGACAGTGAAGGCTACGATGATTATATGGGTTTATTGGATTTTCTAATATGTATGGATATTTATTTATTCTCATCTTTGTTATCATCTGGCTCATGATTGCTCTAAATAACAGAGAAGCGATTTTATGGTGGACTTTTCAAAGGAGATTAGAAAAGTATGTTCCTCATTGGAATCGGTTTCTACTTGCTTTTCTTTCCAACAAATTTCAAGTCTATGTCCATCACTTTCATCAAATTGAACATGTACTTTCTGGAATTTCAGGAAAGCTTAGCTCTTGCGAGAGCTCTGGTGAATTTATTACTCATGATCTTTTTAGTATCGTTCAAAATAATGGTAAAGATTTTGCCGTACTTCATTCTTCGCCTTAGTCAAGGTTCGAATCTAGAGAAGAAGAGAATATTTGTGCTGGCATGTAATATCACGCTTACTGCACTCCCACAATGGCGGCTGAATAATAAAGAGAAGAGTAATACTGCAAAAAAGAAATCAGATGTGTGTTTGTTTGCGGTGAAATCCATGCTTCTTGACTGATGAACTATTTTGTATTATCTCGCTAACAATTAGCTAAATGTGAGGTGTTGTTGTACGAAAAATATCAAATCTGATCAAAGAATTTCTAAGAGTATTTCTTTGCCATCTCAGTATGCTTCCAAGTAACGATTTTTTTTTACCTTTGAATATTCTGAGTAGGTTTTGTTCAAATTCTGTCGCAAGCTGTCTATAAGAACTGTGATGTTAACCACTTGGATTTTTTCAAATTGATTCCGATTTCAGTTATCGATATGAGAAAACTTTGGATGGTTATGCATATAATCAATGTATGCATCATTATTTCAACAATCGACAGATGGAATTCGTATACGGTGGTTGAAATCTCAAAACAAAGTTCTTCTTTGCAATCTCTCCTTTGTTTATAAGTCTCGTATTCCGCCTTCTTTGGAAGCATGAGAAAAAATGACTAATTCTTTGAGATAACCATAGCAGTCAGAGTGCTGGTCTTGATATATTACGCGCACTTTTGATGTATTTGATTTCCGTCAGTCTGTATTAAATGAGCATCGCTAACATCCGACAGCGTCGAGAAGATATCTCAAAAAAGAGAACATCTCGCCGACTGTAAGGCGGTGAAGCGCGGCGTTTACCAGGAGCGAGTGAAAAATTCATTGATCTCTTTCTGTTATTCCTTCCTTTCCTTTTGGATATGCGGGCAATTGATTTCTTCGTCGGCTCATGCTGTGCACACTGTGCAAATGGGCTTTGTGGGGCAAATTCAGGGGCTGACATTGGTCGATTAGTGATATAACAAAGTGCAGATGGAAGAGGAGATGGACGTAGTGAAGAAATCTGTCCACTTTCAAGTTCTTTCGCTCTTTGTTAATTTCGTACTTCGGGCGTTATGTTGCAAAAGAAAAGATGGAAGAGTAGTAAGCGGATTCACTACTCTCGAGGCGCTTCACAGTTTTATGGCCATTTGCGACCTCCGAGTATATTCAAATTTTTTTTCAGCTGGTACTGTTTTTTCTACTACAGTCTCTGAGTTACTGGTTGTGCATATAAATCTCTCTCTGTGGGCTGTCTTTTACTGGCAATGTTATGAGTTGTCCAACAGCTGGTTGGAACAAATTAAGAAACAGCTTCGTTCGATGGCCAAAGACTTTCCATTTTACTTCTAGTAGTCACTAAATACTCCAGCTTTCTGGCTACTAGGCTGCTTAGCCGTTTTTGAAAAGGTCTATTTTCAAAGCTGGTACTAAAGAAAACCAATTGCGTTTTGAGCACGCATTTTTTCACCGTACAGAGCTCTCGTTCAAACTATGAGTAACCATTCGATAACTTAAATCTACAAGATTTCAATACTGAGCTTTTTTCATGTTAGACCGTTTTACTGCAGCGTAATAGACTATTACGTCTAAAAAGACAGTTTCACTGCAGTGTAATAGGTGCTTACCTTGTGTGAAGACTACTTCACTGTAGTGTAACAGAGGAAATACGGCAGAACATCTTCGGCGATTGCTTACCGGTTAATCTACCCGGGATGTATGTGTCGTAGAATCGATTCGGCGGCAAGCTATCGATTCTTCGAAATGCGTTGTCGCGTCACATCTAAAGTGCGACTTTTATTATTTGCTTGTGAATTTTACCTCCGCTTCGAAAAAAATTCCAGTTTAAATATATGACTCTGATGCTACGAGAATTCATACACACGATGAATTGCTCTACGTGGTTTCAGAGAACTAGTAGTAGAATTGCGCTTCCGGTGTAAACATAATTTTATTTTGAAACTTACAACGTGATGAAAGGATATTCTGGAAAACGGTCACGTAGAACGGTAGCCAGAGATCTGAGCTTTCAAATAATTGCTGTCACTCTGACGAAATTTATCTGCAACGGAAGGCGTGTTTTCTTCTTTCGTCGCGGTCTTAGAAAAAGCTTGACGGGCATGAATTCCTTGTCATTGCCTTCATGTCTCAAGTGGATTTCGCTGTGATGACGTCGTAGCCGTAATTTATCAAAGCTGCCAAAGTCGAAATCGCCAAAATCTTAAAAAAATTCGCCTCAGACATGGTTCTCACGCTGAATTCCATTTTGGCCTTGGGCACCACTTTGATGCAAAACCTTGTGACCTAAATCCTCTGCAGCCGACTACGAACGCCTCTTTGATTGATACATTGCGCGTCATCGCCGTCGATGACGACATTTGTCATGTTGTCGAGTTACGATGGCAGTCACGCCTCGTGCTTATAACCATGGGATGTCACGTTCACGTGCCACTTGTCACTTGTATATACGTATAGTATGATAGATGATGCACAGCCTTATGGTAGTCCAAAATGCACACGCGTTATTTGACAAACACATACCTAGTAAGAATGCAAAGCTAGGAACAATGCATTTACATAACCTTTGTGTGGGACCACTATTGCGCGAACCGCACATAGTTTCTGCTGCAAGTCATCCAAGTCGACCATGGCCACGTTTTTATGACTATAGGTGTTTTATTATGATCATTATTTCCCGAAAAGTGAGATAGTTGGTCTACTGTGCGAAGGCTGCAATCTGGACAGCAGCTTACTTACTATCTTGGGCGATGAGTGGATTTCATTCAGAGTTAGAAGGATTGAGGAACTGGTATTGAAATGAGATCATACAGTTGCCCCTGTGTTGGCATTTGAGGAGTTATGCAGTTTATATTTAGGCCACATTGTGCTCTATAACCGTTCATTTCATGTCCTATGTACAAGACGAGCCATTTATCAAGGGTCAGACACAATATCACAGACATCAGTCTCGTCGCACAATACTAAAGTATTCACAGTTGCGATTCATACGATTCTGATTCCATATCTGTTGGTAACCGCACCCATTCTTTTTGCGGCAAGCGGGACGTTCTCCAATGAAAATGTGGTGATTTTCTGAAGAAATTTCTTTATCGTCATTTAAGTAGGTTTAATCGCCAGTAAATGATAAAGAATCAATATAAGGAATTCATATTGAGCTATTTTCGTTTCAAACATGCCATAACATTGCAAAGCAGTGAATTGTTTCCCAGAAATGGTTCTGCATTTGCAATACAATGCCATTTTATCAATAATTCTACGCAACTTTCGATGAGTAATAACTTTCCATATATCCACTTACACTCAACCATGTCGTTCATCATTGGGGTAACCTTTAAACAACTCTAATGCTTTTTCGACAACGCTATAAAATCAAAGGCAAAAATCAGATGTTTATGAAAACTTCTTAAAAGGGCTGTTATTGGATAATGTTATTTCCCGACTTTATTTAGCCACCACATAAGCACTTAATTTCATCCGTCTCACGTTTTTTCTCAATGTGCCAATCTTAATACTTTCAACATTTATGTGCTCTTTCGCCTTTTTTCAAAAATCGCAAAACACTCTAGGAAGGAGTTCTTTTACATTTTTAAGCAAAGCCTAGCCATGGCGTCCTAAATGGAGCTGTTGTTGAGTGCCGGACAATATTAAGCGGTGGGGATCAGCCTCACGCCGCGATGAGCGTCACGGCTACTTGGCCACGTCCCCCACCCTCGATCCATACATACTCATTCATACACTATGGGAGGCGATAATAAACAGCTTAGTAATCGAATATATTGTCTTCTTGTACTTGTAAAGCCAAGTGTTTAGGTCTTGCAGTCTCGTAGTTGCACGGTGCCTTTTCGTTTGGTTACTTCCTACGAGATCTGCCCCTTATATGGAGCAGTTGATGACGAATGTTTTACAAGCGCCGATAAGTGTTAAAATCACTGAACGTGATTGGCTATGGGGTTTTCAGGCCGATACGCGTGTGTGCACTATACAAGCTCCCATATTAGACCACATGCTTGGCTCAGAAATAACTACTAGGCATATTAAAAATTGAGCGTGGTCCCAAGTTTTGAGAAGCACTCGAATGAAAGATATTTCACGATGACCGGCCAAGAGCAGTGGAATGTGCGACACCGCTCGTTTGGTGTTTTATCACTTATCGGCGCGTGTAAAACGTTGATCCTCAACTCCACTATCTAACGTGTAGATCTTCGAAGAACTGACTGAACGAAAAGACACCGTGCAATTGACGGGTCTGCAAGGCCAAAGCACGTGTATTACGTTGTATAGGTGCCCATAAGAATACATGCATGGTCCAGAAGTAATTATCAGGCATGTTGAATTTGGACGTGCTCTCAAGAAACACTTGAGGCAAACGGCATGAATTTTTCAGTTTTATTATCCCTAATTCTATGCAACAACCATAAGTCATCATAGTGATTGAAAATTGCAAGACAAGGAATAGTTTGGCAAAAATGATGCTGCTCACTGCATGCAACTGGTACTTCATCGCTGACTTACAATAATTTTTCGTTTGTGTATCTCAGAATCTAGTTCTCACTCGTAGACCAATGCTCTACTGTCGATACACAAATGATTGGTTATTCACCTCCTCTGCAAAGAAGGAGATGGACAAATGTTTGAACTGTTGAATGGACAGCCAGAGTATATTAACCATTTGAGTACAACAGGGGCACGCCGCCAGCTCGGATTCGCCGTGAGCGGCCTACAGTCTGCAGAGTCCTGAGTAGTTAGTGATGGCGCACGGCGTGACGAGGTTGGCTGTGTGGTACCTGCCGTACACAAAGGATTAGTTTTACACGAGAAAACTCTAAGCAGAGTTTGCTTCCCTCCTTGAACGTTTGAATGAAATTTTTCAATAGTGGCCACGGCCCAAAGTGCTGTCGAAAGGCAAGCATTAATAATACCAATACACTACTTCTCAGCTCATCCTGTGGACGATAATAGCACTTGTCCTATACATGTGTCAAGCAACAACAAGTGTTTGCACAGAAATAAATAGTGTGAGAGTCACAACACTTGGCATAAGAAATAACAATCTCAAATGGCTACGAGAGAGCAGCCACCAATATTAAGGGAAAAATGGAACTTTTGTTCACACACTTTACTGATCCGTCTTCACAGCTCCTTTCTTCGCATTCAGTACGTTTTTCTTCTTCTTGAACATCGTAGAATACTGGATGAGCACGCCTCCATGCAATATCGAGGAAAGCTTGTTGTGGCGTTCCGTGAGGAGATCGTTGTTGACCGCCGCAGAGTGTTACGGAGCGCGGCTCACCCGCGTGTGACGCAACGAGTATTACAACCACTCGGCCACGGCGCTTAATAATAACTATTGATTGCAGTAATTACTATGTGCATTGCACTATAGCAAGCATAGATTTTCTGCTCGCAAGGAATGTGGTTTGTATGTTATATATGATCGAAAATATAGTTGACAGAATACAATTTCTTAGTTCCTCGTTCTCAGCAAAGCGCAAAAGTGTCTCTCAGTGATCGCATTCGGTGTGCATTTCCGTGCAAATCTACCGTTTAGGAAGATAGGCGAATCCATGAATGGATTCATCTAAGAACCCTAACAAGTATTTGACCACCGTAAATGGGCTTCTAACTTCCTGCTATAAACAATCCTCGGCATACGTGGAATAGAGGTGGATCTCCCCATATAAAATGCAGCGCTTTGAAGAGATGGAAGTTCGAATGGTGAGGAAGCTCGATGCAAGTATTCTAAGCAAATTCAACGTCATCTGCTCTACATCGCTACCAGCAAAAGGCCACGCAGGCGCCATCCACATGTAAAGCTCGATTTTTGTTCTTGAATACATTACTTTTCGTTACAACGATTAAAAAAATGAGAAACAACGCATGATTGTGATGCCTGAAGATTCTTCTAACGTTCACATATTATGAAAGCTTAAGCTAGTGGGCTGCTTAGGCATAAGCTTAGTAACGCGTTTATCAAGTAGTACGTGATTAAATAAAAACCTAATCACAGCAAAGTTTTCTATAATTTCGGTACAAAAAACTCAACATCCTCTGAGAAATGGTGTATAATGTTTGAATAATAAAGAAAATCTTCACAATAACGAGTATCCCGTCTGACACAGAACTTTATTTCAAACGCTGCGATGGTATAAGTGGATGTGTTCAGATAAAGAATGCATCATTATGTTTACATATTTGAGAACAAATTACCAAGTCGTCTAATAGAGAGTTTTTGTCCAGTAAAAGAGGTCTCTTTGACGAAATTTCTATCCGATGCGTTTGCCGTGTCTTTGCTTGAGTTACCATGGATATTTTGCCACCTCTACGCTTTCTCTTCAACTTTTGCTGAAATGTATTCACCTACTTGCGAGACCACTTCGTACTCTTACAAGTACTCTTAACATGGGAATGAATATCTGAGTTGTCACTTGTGCATAACAATTATTGTACAGATGTTCGCTTCCAAGTGGCAAACTATTCGTAAGCCTGACACCATCATTTTAGCTACAATTACATTCTATATATATCTTTGCTGACATTTACCGCTGTTCTATACGTCTCAGCTCTTCTCACGCCTAGTCTGAATTAGTCAACAATACGACCATCTCTGATGTAAACATTCCTGAATTTTCATTCGAACGGCATGAAGAATCTGTATAGAACTCTTTTTACTATTCCGAAACCTCCGTGACACCGGTGCATGACCCTGGCGTATCAACCTCGTTCAAGCATAAAGCATTCTCTTGAATTACATTGAATGTTTTTTTTCGGTGTTTCAAAAACAGTCAATCTTTTGAATCAGTTCTGATCTAACAGCAAAAATTCATCGACTGAGAGGTGGTGATGGACCAGTGTCATTGTACACTGTGCCATCACCACATACGCCTCCCTCCTTGCTTCAGTGCAGGGCTGAATGTGGGCGCGGGTCACTGGCGAGGAGGCCGAAACCTCCGAAACACCGGTGTATTGACCCTGGCGTATCAACCTCGTTTAAGCTTAAAGCATTCTTTTTTAGAATTATATTGAATGTAACTTTCCTTCGAGTGTTTTATTAAGACCACGCTCAAATTTCAATAGATCCTTTCATTATTATTTGAGCCAACATGTCATGTGGTCTGTTAAAGGCTCTTGTACAGCCCGAGACACGTGTTTCGTCCTTACAGACTCATCAGCCGGGCAGAACCCGTCGTCTGCCGATCTTTTCATAGTCAGTTCTTTCGGGAGCGTCACACTCCTTATATATAGTTATCGACGACCTACGCTTTACACTCTTTGTCAGGTGAAACATTCACCTAACACAGAGTGTTTTCGCACTCGATTGCTAGCTGGCTGGTATTTTATCAAATATACCTTTCTTTCGAGTGCTTTATTAAGACCACGCTCAAATTTCAATAGATCCTTCCATTATTATTTGAGCCAACATGTCATGTGGTCTGGTAAAGGCTCTTGTACAGCCCGAGACACGTGTTTCGTCCGTACAGACTCATCAGCCGGGCAGAACTGACTATGAAAAGATCGACAAACGAAAGGACGAAACACGTGTCTCGGGCTGTACAAGAGCCTTTACCAGACCACATGACATGTTGGCTCAAATATTAGTGAAAGGATATATTGAATGATTTTACTAGATTTACAGATTCTCTCAAGGTTGGCAACTCTGATGAATGAACAAACTCTTAATGTTCATCGCAGTTTGCAATATCATTCAGACGTTTAATATAAGCTACCGTTTCAAGCCCGCCTCTTGGCGCCACCTGCAAAAACAAATGTTTTGGCTGTTCACTGGGAATGCTGAGTTTCGAAATAGTTTTTACCACACAATAATTACTAAATCAAAGCAGAATGCTCAGTTTGTACTGAATTGCCACGCGTGTTTTTCACTAAACACAGAAACGACTCACACTTGGGTTTAACTGTTGAGCAAACACCACAATACAAATAACAGTCTGACGATATGTAGTTGAGTAAATAGATGTGGACGAAGTGGGTGATTAACTAGAACACAAGAACACTGGAGCTATTGAACTACAAGACTACGAAGCAATTTGAGGAGAATAAAGTGCCGTCGCAGGCGTGCCCTTTGACAGTCGCTCGAGAGTTTCATCGTCCGTCTTCCGTCTGAAAACCGTTCGAAGCGCCAGCTACAAGCCACAAACTCTCCATCCGCCGGTCCTAGTCGCTGACCGTCGCTATGACTCACTGCCTAACCTTTTTAATTGCATACAATTAGATTATTGATTATCCGGCGATATGCGATAAGAATAAGCGTAGAAAAGAGAGAAGAATAGCACTTATTCGCAGAAATAACTGCTACAAAATGTTTCCATAGAAAAAACGGATTTCGAGGTGCTTCAGAACTTTGAACTCGAAGGCAAGGTTTAGAAAATATCTTTTTATACTGGTTCTATGCATGCAAGCAATTGGGCCTTTGAGTGCCCCATACTTTTTAGAGATTTCTAGTCACTTTCAAGAATGGGGACTTTTTAGTCACTCTACTGTGCAATTTGGTGTAAATCTTATTTGGTTATGTTGATGGTGAAATTACTGACATAAAATTAGAAATCAGTTTGCGGGCAGGACGTTTCAGCGAGAAAAACATTAGCACTTGCATTTTCATCAAATTCCACTACTTGTATACGGCTTCTTACTGAATCCAAGTTCCACCTATGATGCTGACATGCAGTGATCACTGCTTCACGCCGTACTTGTGTGTTGAACTCGAACTACCATGATCGCGGCTACCACCTGATTGTAATGATATAATAAATGTTATAGCAAATTAGCTTGGGCGATAAGAATTTGTAGTAAATTTGCACCTGTTTCTTCACCCTTCTTCCAATAAGCGTCTGAAAAGCTTTGCTACGTCCTTCGGATTTCACTCAACTCTACTGTTGACGTAGTCACAACGTGGCTCTACTCGATCAACACTCTTGGGAGTTGAAGTAATCGATGATGCCGTAAATTTTTTGACCTTTAAACATCTTTTAACTTATTAAGTCTTTCAAATAGGCGATTTATTGAGCTGATGACTTCTGATGCAATGCAATTATAATGCTATTGCGTTCTGGTTGTAAGGTTTTCATTTCAAAGATTTTTGTTGCTTGAGCATTTGCGGACGACTGCTGATTGATAGTGCGAAAAGCATTTTCGTTATTTATTCATCTGTTGTTTTGCAGAGAATTCTTTGGTTTTCTGAACTGCTCTAACACTGGATACTTTTCTTCATACGCTCATATATTTTCTGTGCCTATATAACTCTTTTTTCCAAGAAAACTTCGAATGTGAAACGTGATATTCATTCTGTCTCTTCGCGCACTATATAGGCTTTCCTAAGAATCACATCTGGTTTCGAAGTTGCCGCGACTTGTGCTTTCGAAGGTTTAAGTCTAAGTTTGTGGTGAATGTAAAAATTCCCACGAACTAATCTTTATTCACAAATGACACAAGATCGTTGTCTCCTTCACATTCATTTAGTGACGTTTCGACGACTTTGCATTCTTTGCGGCCGTATTATCCATGCGTAGGTTTACCTACATTTATTTCAGAAATTTGGGATTATGATTGAGCGTTAGAATGAATAGATTCGCTGACCTGAGTTTTTTGTTAGGGCGATGCACCACAAATGTAGGTGTCGTACTACCAAGTAACATCTACAGGATATAGAGAATATCGTATTTGGAGTAAGACTCGATAGGTGAGTACGTCAGTTTGGAATGGTTAACTCAGCCGATTTCTAGCACTAAGGTGAGAAATGTTCTATTCAGTCTCGCTTAGTAGGAAAATGCACCAAATTCGGTGTAGTTTTTGGTAAATATCTTTTTTCGAGTATGCACAATGTAACCATAGTCGATGGACGCTTGCCTTGTGGGCTAGCTCATACTTTTTCTTTGACGCTGTGGGGTGTTTTCTTCGATGTCTCAACTTGAAGATGGACTTTGTCTTGAGTTATGTGCTCTTGAAGGAGTTCAATTAGTTGCCTCCTCTAATCTGCAGTAGAAACAGTAGCTACCTGCCTGCAGAATTTGTCTAAAGCAGAAAGATCCATGCCACCCCTACTACCATTCACTTCAGTTTTAACACAAGATGATTGGTTAGCAAGGTGGCCTACTATGTTGATACTGCTCTGGATCCCTTGATCTCTGAAAGCAAATCAGTACCATCTTCATTTTCCAATAGAGTGCAAATAATGCCACTAACTTTTTTGTCGTGTGAGTTGTCACAGTATTTCGTTCTGTGAAAAAGGAATTTCGCTCGCTACGAAACAAATTGGGGCGCGATCGGCACTCCATATGCATCTTACATTCCTTTTCAGTAAATCCTTCGTCATTTCATTGGCGCGTACTCTGTCAATTTTTGAACACCTAATAGTTCCTTAGCGGTCGACTTTGACGCACCATTTCCTCGAATAAACTTATACTTATGCAGGAATTTCTTATCGACCAAATTGTACGCTGGAACTTTCGGACTTGAAAATAATCAAGCGTTATACCAGAAATCATTATTAGCTTTTAAATGTTTTATTACATTTAAGGCAACAATTCTTCCTTAGTGATCTTCTGATCATAAATTCTTTCTTCTTCGTAACTCTTTTCAGATAGATCTTTTTTCTTACTGATCACCCTCACTTATTTATTGTCCTTTTCCACCAACTCCCTGCTACAGCGCGATAGGTTAAAGTCCTTTCTAGGTAAGGGTGTTTGATGTCGCAGTCGTTCTCCACGAATTCTCGTGACGACAGGCCGCTAAGGTGTTCATTTAGTACCATTCTAATTTACACTATTTACATCACTTACATTTCCTTGCAATGACAATGTTACGCTATAATTTTTACAGTTACCATTCAAACAATTTACTCGACTGTCCCATCCATTCTTTGAAGCGATTGGCCATTTTTCAATAATAATAGCTCAAACAACCAAAAAACCTGATCAGTGTGCCCTGAGGAACTCAAAATCATCAATATGGTTGAGGAAGAAAATAAAACGGTCAATAGAGAAAAAGACAAACAACGAGATAAAGGCAATTTGCTTTCAAATCCTATACACAATATTTCCGAATTTCGTTGCCTTGCATAGAATTGCAAGGCAGAACTAACACAACTTACTACTTAACTCAGCCGTCCTAGATATTATGGATCCAGTGAACACGACCGCTTTAACTGGGAAAACATGTACTGATACAATCCAAAACTTCTCCTACTTCACACTTAGTGCGCACCAAAGATATCTGTCAGCTACGAACAAGATACTCGCAAGCACAACACCTCAAAATACGTGCACTGTTAGAAAAGAAGCAGTCGAATTCAGGATGCAAAAAGTCGAGTCGCATGACACAAATTATTCGCTAAAAACAGATAAGAAAAGGCAGTATCTATCAGAGTCACAACTCCTACTATCCCAACAATAGATATCAGAATATCAAAGGTGATCTAAGAATGTGGAATAGTAAAGGATTACACTGAACTCGCTTTGATATTGCCATCGATGTGTGAGGGAAAAAATGGAATTCTAACAATGATTCTCCAATTGTAGACACAAAAAACTCCAGCGATTATTCGCGAAAAGGTCCAAAGACGACTTTTAAAAGGTGAGTTGCAGTATGAGGTTCTCAAGGCACATTGATCACGCCCTGTGATTATTTGTGCAACTTTTAGGAGGAAATAAGTTTTACTGCTCAAACAGTTGATGAGACATTCGATAGACTGGTTGAATGGAAACTCCAGGAAGTTGAGATCAACAATGTGATACCAACGGAATAAAATGGTGATGATAGTGTAGAATACTATTCTATTCTACTAGTACTATTCTATAGTACTACTTAAATGCCTTAGAGCGTCGTCGTCACGAGGATTCGTGAAGAGTGACAGCAGCTACAAACATCCCTACCTAAACAGGACGTTAATCGGGGACATTGTGGCAGGGTTCTGTCAAAAATGGACGATAACTAAGTGACGGTGATCACATGGTTGTATGAGGAGGAATCGGAAGTTCTCTTTTTAGCTTAGTGATTTCTCACAATAGATCGCTATTGATCACATGATGATAAGAATTGGAAAAAGAAGACGGAAATTCTGAAGAACGTAGAGAACTTTAACTCAGTGTTTTGAATTGCTCGTTAAATCAAAAAACTCATACTATTAACTGTGTAAATGAGAGTATTACATTATCTACAATCACACAAGAGGAAAGGACTACAAGAGTTCGAGCCCATGGAACATGATAACTTGCAAGAGATGAGGTGGTGAATACATACGCTAAACAGATATACCACCCCGTCCTGTCATAAAAAGGTTAGGTGGAAATTCAAAAATTCAAGGAAGTACTGCACTGAACGCACATAGAAACGACAGGCAAGCTAAGCAAGAATCAAAAGCATTAGCTCGTAATCTTTGACAACCTCAGATACATTCACAAGATCCGAAAATCGATGGGAAAGGAGAGCGCATGGTTATCACACCTTATATGGCGTATTTTCCGAGGTCGATTTTCCGATCTGAGGTTTGTTTGATATTCACATTGTGTAAACAGCACAGGAAGGCTTATTCTACATAGATAGCTGAATGGCGTACTATTTTCCTAATGGGCACGTTCTTGAGTTGGTGTACGTAATAAGATTTCCATTCTATTTAAAAAACATAAACCAAGTAATAAAATGTTGCAGGAATAGCACGATGCTATGAATCTACTAATATTGTATGTGTAGAACTGATAGTCAATTAATTTCCTCAATAATATCGGCCTTGTCTCAATCAATCTCTGAGAATTTTCCCTCTTTCTATTCCAAAGGACAGTCAACAGTTTCGTCAGTGATTCAGTTTTTGAATATGTTAAAGTATTGCTCATAAAATAATAGCAATACTAGGGAAATAACAACACTTAAAATTAGTAATACTGACAAAATAATAATACTACAAATAATAATACTCGTAATATAATAGTAATGCAGTAGTGCTTATACTCATGATGTGTTAGCTATCACAGTGGTTGTCAGCTCAACTGGGTTTACAAAGCGAAAAAGCATACCCGACCAAACTGTTAAAGGGTGGAAGCTGGTAGCTAACGTAGTGATGTTGAAGAATGAGTGGTGGGGTGAACGTACCGCTGTGGTGTAGTGGTAGCACGCGTCCCCCGGTAAAGATGAAACGCGGCTTCGACTTTCGTCCAAGGTCGTATTTTGCTCACCACTCAATTCTCTTAGGAATCTAACAGACAGTATGAGTTGTGCTCTTCTAGTAAATGTACATTTTATTTTCTTTCAGAGTAAAACATCAGTAAAACGTACCATTGACCCACTAATGATCCACTGATGCTCCGGTAGCAGTCCCACTGAGCTTTCATTCGAGAACGCCCAAAAGTTGGCGAAGGCAATTAGTCCTGCGACTTCCAAGCATGGGTCTTCATGAGGCCACATTTCAGCACCTTAAACTTTCAGCATACAAACCTTATGATGTCAGAGCAATAGTAGTGCTGAGAATAGGAAAGAATGCCAGCCGTAAGCCATCGACTGCAAATTCACTCTAGACCGCAACATCGAGTGATCTTTTCAGTTGACGTGGACTGCCAAAGCTTCGGTGCCATTACCAGTAGTTGTAAGGGAATGGTGAATCGAAAGTGTGGTGCTGATTAGGCGTGCGAAGACGCTGGAACGTATGTCGACATCTCGAGACGCCATACCAGATCTCTTGAATGGCTTAAAATAATTTATCAGACAAGACAGCATCTTGCTGGGAAACTAAGTCACACAGAACACCCCACTAGACGCGTATGGGAAATGAAGGCATAACGGAATAATTTGGAACAGAAATCTCTAAATTCGCATAGGAATTCAGATTAACAGGGCACTAGATTCGATGAACCGTTCTGTATGCATTCGAGAGATGCGAAAGCCATCCGCAGCAAGAAGTGCTTTTGATCACGTGTTACTACTACTTGAGGTCATTTTTTGACATGGGTTAAGCACATTTTTCACCTACAAAAGGCTCATGCGATTGATTCGATAACCATGTGCATAAGAGGAAGAGTTACAGAAAACGCTGAATATTTCGAAATGTCGCTTCTACTACAATTGAGATTTTGGCGCGCGTATCTACTGCTCAGGTTGTAGAATTACTTCGCCACCTAGACTGCGATCAACTTGACCTCTTCAGGATTTAAAGAGCGCGAAATGCACCGCAGTGTCATTAATACTGAGTAAACAAATCGTATTATAACAACCTTATGTCTGCTCCTCAAGAAAGTTCTAAGCCACTAATCAATTTCGAAGTTGAAAGAAAGTCAGTCACAGGAAATTTGACATTGAGTGCGGAAAAACATCTCATATAATGAATGGAGTGAAGACGACTAAATTATCCGCAAGATCTTGTCACCCTTCATGGTCACCATGTGTTTTAGTCGTACCTGGTGCACAAGAAGCAATAGTTTTGTCATTTAAAAGCTAATGTTATACAAAAACTAGCACACTGTGCTCTTGTAACGGGTTGGCTACATTGGCCTGTTGTGTTGTGAAGGTCCTCAACACGGCATGGTTTTTTTTTCAACTGAAATTCGTCTCAAATGAAAGAACCCGCGTGGTTATCGGATTGTAACCAGAGGTTTCGGCTAAGGCAACATGAAAATGATCTGTACACAAGATGCAATAAAGCACGCATATGTACGTAGTAAATTGGTTGGACTGCTTCCGACGGTTGTACACACTATCTGCACCTGAGAGCGCGTCTCAAACTTCGCCACTAATTGGCTCAAGTTACGTTTCGTGAAGATATCCGCACATTCTGACATATGATCCCGCTGTTCATAAGTCAAGATCAGGGCAAAGGGTAATCTAATTTTGAATTTGAAATAAAGAGACTTTCGTTCACTAGTGATCCAGCTCTGAACCACAGATGTTCCTTGAAAGATTAGCAGTAGCCTTTCGCAGAATGACCATTGCATGACCAGACTGTGTGCTTTCCTCCTGTTAGAATTCTATATTGTAGTCTTTGATTCTCAAAGCTTTCATTATTATCCAAGCGAATTTCGCTGGCGCAAAACTGAATTTTGGTAATAAAAATATGCGCAATTCATTATACATTCAACTTTAGGACAGATTGCTACACACGCATACATTATTACCATTTATTCAGCAATCTACAACTTATAGCAATAAGTATCAAATATCTGTAATTTGTTTTTTTGCAACTTCTGATGTTGACTTATTAAAACATAATATATTTGCATATAACATTACAAATGGTGATAAATTATGTAGATTAATCGCTTGTGTTACGGTATCACTATATCAGATATGGTGAAATTTAGCGTGTCAGTGATTTTGGCATATTGCAGCTTAAACAAAAAGATAAGCTCAAAAAATCCACAGTATAGTGTTGTTGTAGGAGATCGAACCGGCAACCTTCTCCCCAATGGACGGGTGCCAAGTGGCAGAGAGGGGAAAGTCAAACAGTGATTGCCATGCCGTTAGAGCAGGAAAGGAAAGTGGAGCCGTTCTCACGCGGTGGGTGAAAGTTCTTGCCAGTTAGACTCGCCCAGGGTGGGTTCTTGAAGGTCAAATGGCCCGAAAATGCACCTTCATAATATTTTTTTCTAATACTAAGTCATAGTATTGCGAGGCCAAACTCTGTCTGTAGTCTCAGTAACTCCTGCATGAAATCAGAGGCATAGTACGATTGAACCTTGGTGGTTGAAAAAAATCTTAAGCTCATGACGATGACTGGTGAAGCGTGAACCAGATCTCAACTAATCATGTCGAGATATTAATTCGAAAGCGTTAGCGATTAGAAGTTGAGAGTGAATCTACGACTCCAACGTGTAATGTCGAGCGGTATAACTTGATAAGCTTTGTGGGAGAATCAAAAATCTACGAATATACATATTAGTTTATCCTTTCACGCGAGCAGTGTCACGCGCAAACATCAAGTTTCTGGTGGATTTAATTAACTTTCCTAGATACTTCATAGTGCTTAAACGCTGGATTATAACAATACAAGTTAAGTAATAGCATGCATTGTCATTCATACCCATTTGGTAATAGAACAAAGATTCTTTATCAAAAGTCTGCTCAATCTCAAAAGCCAACATGCTCGCAAATGCTGAGAACTAAACGCCGCTTGACGGGAAGCGTTGCTAAAATGTGCTAAGCAACAGTTATTTGTGCATTACCAAGTTAAAGTAGTATTTGTCCTTGCCCCATACCCAGTTTGACATAAAGATAAGTGCAACATCTGTATACTGCAAAACCAATGGGAAAAGCGCGCTGAAACTAATGCGTATCGTCTATTAAGTATCAAATGTGGAAGTCTTAGCTATTTTTTGTCATTGATAAGTAAAATAAAACCGGTTATCTTTGCATGTGTGTTAATTCAGAATTAGATAGTTGTGAGTGTCTGCCGCATTCATTGAACGCTGTGACAACATTGTTGTTGGCAAGAGATATACAAAGAAGCCTCTGAATTGTGTGATAGCTCAATTTTAAAGGCCCTCTCAAGGCGTGTAAACAGAGCGGATACGTTACAGTGTAGAAATTATTACCTCTGGTAGACGAGACATAAATCGTTCAGTGTGCTTTTTCAGAAAGCGTCCACCACGAGTTTTTCTCCTTAACTTAAAAAAATTCTACATAGATCGCAGTTTTTTTAAAAGGAGACGAACTCCATGTGGGTAGTGAACCCTACCATGCTGACCAAATGTGACATCACACCACGAAGATCAGATAATTATACACGCAGATGGTTGCAAAACAAAATTGATGGGGATGGTTTTTTCATCTGCAGCGGAATCTCATGAAAGCAACACATGAAACATCTGCCAAAATGCTATGTATTTAGATTTAGAAAGTCGTGGAAAGAACTAACATTAGTGTCAAAACTGCTTTCATCTTGGAATAAAACCGATGAGTCGGGAGATTGCCAGGTTGAAAATGAACTTCCTAAATTCGTTTTATCAAAAGATCATCACTGTGGAATAAATCAAGGGATAACAATGAATTGTTTTTTTTGCATTTCATTTGGAGTTGGAGTGTCATACCTACAGAGTAACCACCTACGACGAAAAAACTTTTTGTCGAGAAAGTCAGAGTATATCACCACCATGTGATAACGGACTCCCATGCTCACTTACGCACCCTGGCCCACATCATATTGAATTAGTAAGCTAACACAGTTAACAACAGATGAATACTAAAAAATAGAATCTAACTGTGCTCTCCATGTAATTCTGTCCATCCTGTAACATTTAATTCGCTCCTCGCTGCCTTCGGCGACGGCAAATACAGTTTCTGCCAGAGGTCCTCATTTCGGATTCTCTAAGAATACAAACGTGCTTAGAAAAAAACAGAGGAGAAATGGAAATAGTGCAGAAAATAAAATCATTAAAGACAGGGAAATAAATAAATAACCAAAAAATTGTTTTATTTTCCAGAAAGGAAATTTACCAGGTTGGAAAGAAAATTCCTATCACTTGGATGGGTTTGTTGTTTTTTCGCACGAATCGTGTGTGATTTTCATAATATACGACAAGCTGACAGAGAAGTATCCGGAACTTGTTCGTCGAAAGCTCGCTTTGCTTTTGCAAGACAACGCAAAACAACACACAGCCAAAAAGACCAAGCCAAAATTTGAGGAACTGGACGGAGTTGAAATTCCACCACATTCATCCCATAGTCCGGATGTTGCTCCATCTGATTACGGCCTTTTCCGATTAATGCAAAATTTTTTGAGAAGGCCGCCGATTTAAATCTTTTGAAAAAGTTGAAGACGCATGTCAAGAGTTCTTTGATTCAAAGCCGAAGGAATGGTACTTTGATCAGATCCTTAACCTGGCGGACCGATGGCAAAGAATGGTGGATAATGATGACTTGTATTCTAAAGAAAGTTGTTGTTGTTTGTTGCCTGAATATACGCATAAATTTTGAATGTTTTATCAAACGATGGAAACTTTCTTTCCAACCAAGTACTTTTTAAAAACCAAAAAACATGCGTGTCAACTCCTTTAACAACAAGTCAGCGGCTGACTGGTTGCGCATCTGCGTAGCTCGAAATTATATTGGACGAGTAATTAAGAATTGATGAGAAGTCATAGAACACTCACTATCTATGCCTGAATTTCCCTACGAATCTGAGCCGTTGTCGCGTTCGAACTCTCTTCTCTGACCGTCCGAAACGCGCCAGATCATATCATCGCGGAGATTAGAAATATTAACCATACATGTCAGCGGATGACCTCTACAACTACTGTTGCCATTGGAAAGAAGTGACGATGAGGTCAGTTATATGATGATCCATGTACTACGCATGAATTACTATTATTTTGTGATAGATCAACACTTTAAAACAATGAGGGAAATGGCATTTTTCCGCTATCCGTGCCCTGTTTCCACCCTTCAGAAAATACGCAGTTTTTAGGCTTTCTTGAAGTTTTAGTAATCGTCGATAACATAAATCTACAGAATTTGAATGGTTATTATACTTTCATGATGGGTGCATTTTTATGCTGAAGCAACAAAAATAAATCTTTGATTCTCATCCATACATTTCCCAATGAACAAAGGTACTTCTTTATATTTCTAGTAATCAGTCGGTAGATCAAATTTCAAGGGTTACAATGACGAATTTAGTTTTTTTCCAAAAATATTTTTTACGGCGTTGTAACAGCCAAAAGAATTTTGAACTTCGCAAGTCTAGAGCAGTTTCGTCAATCACACTTTCTTTTCGAATTAAGAAAAAGGCGCCCTTTAGTTTCTCTTGAGTTTTAAAAATATTTAATAGCTCAAATATTGAAAATTTAAAGGCGTCATGACTTTGGTTTCAATCATATACGCATTTGTTGTGAATACTTTGGTATACATCATGGCTACCCTTTCCTGAAGTTAGATGGAGCTGTCGTGGGATTTGCCTGCTACTTATTACGAATGACGCTTAGGGAAAAATATTGGTGAAGCAACGCGCAACATAACCGATGCTTGGAGTGACCATAAGGTTGCAAAAATGACAGCTAGGATGTGATTTTCCGAGTTCAAGGCTGGAGAAAACAATTTCTGAATGATCTGAAAAAAGTTCTGGAGAAAAACCGAAGAACAGGGAACAAACTGGAACATTAGTCGCTCTCAAAACGCTTACAGGAAGCTGATCATAAAGCTAGCTTTGAGATGGCCGTAGAGAATCACTTATTGAGAAGCTGGACATGCTAGACGAAAAATTCGATTGTTGCTTCAGAACTACAGCCAACACTGTACATGAAGTGGGTAAGGTCAGGAATAAGTCCAAGTGAGTCCCACATGAATTGACCGAACCCAGAAGAAGAAGAGCGCTAAAGTTAGTCGTCGTCATTTCGCTCAATACGCTCATGAGCCCAGCTTCCTGAACGACATCATGACATGTGACGGAAAGTGGGTAGTCTTCAACAACCCTCACAAAAACGTGGCTCTCGCTTGGTCACAAGCCTTCGTCGACTCCAGTTAACACTTTCACCTCAAAGCAAATATATCTACTTCAAGAAGCGCATGCTCTACGTTTTCTGGAATGGGTAGGGCATTATCCACTACAACGTTCTTTGGAACGCCTGCAAATTATAGACACGGTGTACAAGGTTGGAAAGAAAGTTCTGAGGCACTCTGATAAGCATGAGATAGCTCTTATGCCTATCATGGGAGCAACAGTTTGTTATTTGGGATTTTCCCACTGAAAGCATTATTCGTCACTGTGTTACAAGCCTCCGCCATGTTCAGCAGTACAATCGCAGTTTACGTTTCATTGCGACATTATGAAGGAAAGGGTCCATCACAGCGAGCTGCAATCGATAAATTCAGTGAAATTGAAAGGGAAGACACAACAGGCAAATTTTCTGCTGAAAGCTGGTTTCGAGGCCTTAATGCTGGAGATTTAGACCTTAAAGGCAAGCCTCGTTCAGGACGTCCAACAAAGTTGAACAGCGGAAACTGCGTTGTAGCTTTCGAAGATGAACTGTCATCAAGTGCTCGCGATTTGGCAACCGAACTTGGTGTTTTTCTTACAGCTGTGCTAATTCTAACTCAGAAAGTTGTAGAAGAAGATGGTCTTTGATTCGAAGAATAGTTTTCACTGTTTCTGTTTGAAATCCATGCAAAAAATTTTCACTGTTTTGCAAGCGCTTCACAACTTTTTTTCAAATTTAATATACTATAATGTTTGCAAAAAAAGCGTAATTGAATGATACCAAAAACCACGCCATTTCAATGTGATAGTCATATAAAAACCAAAATTGAACGATCCTTACACATACTTATTTTCCAGAACAAACGTGTTCTTAGTTGTTGTACAATATTTTTACTCATTTAAGTCAATAAGCTGTCTGAAAAGCTCGCGCCCTTTTGATTTTTTATGACTTTTGCCTTGAAATTACATGGTTTTGGCACTGTTCAAATAAGCATTTTTTTGTGAGAAATCAGTATACAACTTATCTATACTTACTCAAGATGGAGCTGTCGTGGGTACGGGTTCAGTGATCTGGCCCTTCCAAAGAACTTCGTAGTGATGATGCCCTTCCGAATCCAGAAAACGACCAATATGTGCTCCTCCTTGCGGAAATTCATATATTGCACGGAAAGACACGATATAGGAAACCCATGAAAACTGGTATGTGCAAAAAGGGTTTGCATGATTGAACATCCGAGCAGAGTTATGTCCGTTTCAAGTAGCTTAGTCAATAATCAATCTCAGTCCATGGCGTGCAAAATCGTTTCCGTATCACTGGATTGGTAAACGTGGCATTTACTTTCAATAATTCAACCTTTAGCAACCCTCATTAGGCATGTTTCATGAACAACATGCATGTGCTTTATCGTGGGTAATATTTGTTCAGACGCTTCTTGCCGTTAGTTTGGTCATTTATAATTATCACAGTGCAAGCTGCAGTCCGCACTCTTTTGTCTTGAAAATTTAACTCTAGACCCATCAGACTATCAGACATCGTGTTTTGGTGCCTAAAGTATGAATCTATCGTTTTCTCGCTCTTCATGCTAAATTCCTTCAAAAAGTCGTAGAGTAGCTGCCAGGTAAGCCTCCTTGCACACTCGATATCCCAGACGAACGCGAGGAAAGGTGTTCTTCGGGTCGGTCGTTGAAGGATTGCTGGAGGATGCTGGAGGGATGATCAACCTTGCCTCAAGCATCACTAACCATCAGTCATCACCCACCCCTCATCATTGTTCGCTTAAATTCTCTAACTCAAGTGAAAAGCGAATTCAGCAACCCACCTATTGAGATTAGCCCACCGTGCAACTGATAAGATGCCGTGGGATTCTAGCTACTTACTATGCTCACACTGCGAGCAATGTAACTTACTCAGATCAAAAATCCATTCTGAAATATAACTTGCTTCAATCAGGTTATCCACCTTCGTCCCTATCGAGAGCGCAACGGGCTAGAGCACGCGCCCCGGATAGGGTAAAGTGCAGGTTCGAGTCCCCCTTGATGCAATAGGTTCGCACGTCACTCTTCGTTTTGAGCATATCCTCAACATCATACAACCGCTGAAAGCGGCAAAATGAAGATACTATGCCATCTGTTGATCCTGAATTCTTAAAATTCATCCGAATACCTTGAGGGCTTGAGCAGCGGTGACAAATTTTAGTTGATACATAGCCGCAATCCCGAGGTAGCAACCAAAAAAAACAAAAAGCGGTAATATTCTCAAGATTCTTACCCAAATTTTGAGAATTCAAGAGCGAATAGGAACCAGAAGTGCCTGGTTGTCGCATGTGATATGGTGGTGTCTTACATTAGATGATTTTAGGCCCGAATGAGTCCTTTGCTAGCAGTCTGTGAATAGAGCAATGGCGGCCTTACTCCATTCAGGGAACTTTACAGCGGGCTTCCCTAAATAGGCAGACTTTTGAAGATTTTTCTCATTAGATTTGTACTGGAATTTAAAAATAGTTGTTATAGTAAAGCACAGTTTGGAGTAGTAGGGGAGCCGTAACCAATTGACTGTGATGCCTGTCTCGGCGTGCCCGAGGGAGGGGGGGGGGGGGGGGGGAGGGTTAACTCCATCGCCTAACACTCTCCGCCAGTCAGCAGCCGACGCCCTACGGAGTGCCACAGCCAAGATATCCTCGATTTTGCAAGAAGATGCTCTCGAACAGTGTTCTGCGACGTTTGAGAAGAAGACGATTAAACCAATTGAATGCTATACGTACTGGGATTAATACCAGAACTGTTGATTCCTTCTGATTCTGGAAAACGACTAATTTGTGCTTATCTTGAGGAAGTTCATATATTGCACGGAATAACGCGATATAGGAAACTCATGAAACACGGTATGTGCAGAAAGGGAAGTCAACCCATTTCATAATAAATCGCTTTGTTTCGCTATCAAATCCTCAAGAATTTTTCTTGTTTAGGTCCGAAGGTCAGCGAACAGCTTTCTCCAGCAATTTACTCATGAAATATTCCGATAAAATGGCATAAATCATTTCTTCCACTCTCTTATATTGCACGTTTCTATTTTTGTACAAAGTAAAGAATTGACAAAACCTACCAATAGTTCACTAGTGATCCAATGGTGGTCCAGTAATAAAGGCACAGCTGTTTTTTTTGAATCGCTTAATAAATGGCAGGAGCAACTCTTCCTGCAACTCCAGAAAGTGGCGCCTCACTAGTCCATCTCAAATTTCGGCACATAATGGTAACATATCGATAGAATATAACTATATGTGCTTAAATATCTCTTAAGATAGCGAAAAGTATAGGCATTCTTGGTAATAAGATAATTAGTGAAGCAAGAACAATGTCGAGCGTGTTGATTACAGTACTAAAGGACACACCTATATCATAACACTAGGCGGACGGCGCCATTTTCTGCTGGCGGGCGCCTTGGGTGGCCTATGAAGATAGGCTGCCGTCGCCTGCTTTATGGTTAATGTGGTAGATTTCTAATAATATTCTACACTTTTTTCATCAACGGATGAAGTTTATGTGTCAATAAACGGTCAAATATGATGGAACAGACCTCAATAAGGTTATTTTAATCAGAAATAACAATAACTACCCATTTTCAAGCCATACCTGGAAAGGGAAAAAACCAAGTATTTACGGGAAAACTATATTTAGAACCTTTGTCGAACAATTCTACCATACTTTATTCCTACCTATCCACAATTAAGCTGAATTTTCCTTTTTCTATCAGTCTTCATAAACCTTTCCTTCGAGTGCTTTATTAAGACCACGCTCAAATTTCAATAGATCCTTCGAAGGAAAGGTATAATATGATAAAATACCAGTCAGCTAGCAATCGAGTGCGAAAAACTCTGTGTTAGGTGAATATTTCACCTGACATAGAGTGTAAAGCGTAGGTCGTCGATAACTATGTAAGGAGTGTGACGCTCCCGAGAGAACTGACTATGAAAAGATCGACAGACGACGGGTTCTGCCCAGCTGATGAGTCTGTAAGGACGAAACACGTGTCTCGGGCTGTACAAGAGCCCTTACCAGACCACATGACATGTTGGCTCAAATAATAATGAAAAGAGTCTTCATATATTTTATTGCATAAAGTGCATAAAATTTATCATACTTCCTTAACATTGGAAAACAATCAATGGTTTCTCAAAAATGGTGTTGTTTACTGTATGCCATCCCACTTCATCGAAATTTCTCAATGCTCCTTCCTGCTTAACAGCGCTCTTTAGATCCCCATTTCTCAGATCAATGCATGCTTTCGTTCCAATTTTTATTCATAGTTGTGGCATGAAAGAAGTGCTGGAGGTGTAGCAATTCTTTCCGTTATCTCCACCCTCATTGAAACCGTTGTTAAAAGTGTATATTTTTTTTTGCAAAATGTTTCAATAATCAATCGACAGCCGAAATCAGGTAAATTTGAACGACGCTTATTATCTCTTGAATGTCCTGTTTTCTTCTCTGTAGCAGTTCAAAGAATATTTTGTTCCACATTCAAGTATGTTTTGCCGCAGAAAGGTCTTTTCATAAGCAGGTAATAGTCATTAGATAGGGCTAATCTTAGGAATTTCAATGATATACTCGTTTTCCCGAAGGATTTCACGGAGTGCTGCAACAGTCAGAAGAGCATTAGATTTCGCAAATTTGGATCATTTTCTATGGACTCAACCTGTTTGACTTCTTGGAAAGAACGCGTTTTCGATTATCCAGAGTTATAATAGCCATTCGATAGCTTAAATCTCAAAAATTCTGATGGTGGGCCTGATTTTTTGATTGGCTTCCTTAACAAGCCATAACACTAAAAACAAAAATATCTTTCACCCTCAGATATTTTCGCCCAACAAAGTTTTTTTTGCTAGACTTTCAACAATATTGGGATAGCATGAATCTCGACCATTTCCATTGAAACTTTGTTTTGAAAATAAATTCTTTTTGTACTGTAGCAATCAAAAGAAGACTACGTTTCGCAGTTAGCAGGCATGCTGCTGAAGGCACGGTGACTTGAGGCCAATGTCGCGAAATCCCACCCTTCAAAGTTCGAAAGCCAATATCTTCTGAGTTACAGCTCTCTAGCAAGTCTTGGTCAAAAACAAACTACGTTTTTGTAAGTGCTGAGATTCGCACTATCAAATCGTTATTAACTGTTCATAGAAAAACTTTATCAAGCGAAAAATCCTCAAATGTGAAGCAAAATTTTATTTGACTCTTACGGAGCAAAAAACAAGCCATTTGAGAAGCAAAACATACCGTTCAAATTTACTTGATTTCGGCTACAGAAAAAATACCAATAATCTGGTGGGACATGTCTTTTTCAGAAAAAATTAAGGGTTCACTTGCTCATTTCTTATGTAGTGACTGCATGTGACAGAAACTAATTTCAAGGTAAAGATTTTTAAGATAGTTTTGGGTTGTGCTTTTCAAAAATACGTTTATAAAAGCTCTTTCAAAATGATCTAGGCTTCGTTGGCAAGATAAAGTTTGTAGGAATTAAAATCTAACTACATGATCCCAAAAATTCCGCTAGATTCAGAAAAATTGAATTGTTGTTGCGAAACGTGATCTTTTATTTATTATCAAAACCTACTGGGAAGCTATTTTCAAACAACAAGCCTAGTGATAGAATGAGAACTTTTCAAGCAATCGATTGACTGCAAAACATTTAGAGAATAGGAGAAAGTGTTCAACAACAGTTGGGAATATGCCTCTTTTTAGCAAAGATGTGGGTATTCAATTTGGAACGGCAAGATTTTGGCAAGCATCACCGTTAATCTTGCTAAAATCACTCAATAATTAGTCCCGTCAGTCACATTTTATCGTTTTTTGATGATATTATTTCTCTAAGAACCCAAATAACCTGAATTTGTATTGGAACACGCACCACTCTTCGTAGCCCATCCTAATGGGTGCGTCCAGCTGAGGGTCACATTTACCTTCATCGTCCGCAAAGTGATATCAAATTTCTCTGCAGACGTTTGCAACAACGCAATATTCCTGATGAATTTTATTATTCTTACTGTGCCTAGCCGAATCATATTGAATATTATAAAAAGGTAAGAGAAAAAAAATCAACAAATTAGTTTTATCACCTTCCATGTGGAGAAAAACGACATTACTGCTGCTTTTTCATACTATTTTTTGAAAATCAGTCAAATTTGGTTTAAAGAGTTCTGTATTCGAGGGAGTTGACGAAACTATATAGGTCATATAATTATAGCATGAGCCTTACATAAAAAGGACAATGTTAAAAAAGCTATTTTAGTCATGCACGCTCCACCTTACCCTACGCTTCGATAAATACGACGCAGCATCGTAGAAAATAGCAACTGTTGAACAAATCAGACTCAAATTAACGTCACATTGGTGGTGCCCAAACGATTGAAACCTTGGCCAAAGTGGAGAGCTATTGAAACTTTGTGCCAGCTCTTCTATGAAAATGTAGTTTAACAAAAACAGGTCAATTTATTTTAAAAGCTCGACATTCATCAAACCTTTGCATTCAAAGTGAAAAATGAAAAACAAAAATCATCTAGCGATTTTTTCCTTATTCAGTGTTTGCACGAGGTTTTATATCTTCTCCAGAATCCGGCCGAAAAATAACTCTCGCCATTGATCACTATCTGGGGGATGCGCTATGCATTTGTCTTCCATTTTTAGCGTCCTTCCAGCTGGTTGAGTACATATCTTTCCTTTACCGTAACTCATTGTGACCTACCGATGTGTTGAGTTCAATGCTGCTCATTTCCTTAGACAAGTGTGGTACGATCACCCCTCTAGAGGGTGTAAAGCCTTGAAGACGTGAGTGCGGTGTCGAGCCATAAACCACATAGGCAATAAATAGCACTTTTAACCACTGCTCCTAATGTACTCTCTAGCATGTTGACAACGACGCTGAAATCCTGCGCGGCCCGCGATTCCTTCGTGCGGGAGCGCGTCGGCTGCAATGGCGTTGTGACAGTTTTCTAGAAAAAATGTGGATTTTTATCGCCACTACGGGGAATTTCGTCTTCGGTAAATGGTAAAATATGAAAAAAGAGTCATCGATCAAGCTATATGCAGCAGAAGCAATGACGATGCTTCTCCTAGAACTCCGAATAACGGAAATGGCAGACACTTACGAAAACGAACTCCGGTTGCAAAACGTTAGGTTGTTGATAGAACATACTAAAAAAGTTATTTCACAATGAATACATAGTGGGAAAATAGGCTTTTCTCAAACTATCAAATGACCACAAAAACATGGGTGAAAAAGAAACGCACGAAGTTAAGTAACAGCTAAAAATATGTTCCCTCTCACAAAAATGTGCTTTTTCCCGTTGAAACACAAATGATTTTTCGATACATTGGTACTCTCTCAACTATAAGACCCTTTATAGAAGTTTCTTCTGCTATATTACACAATTTCATAAAATATCCTCTCAGTACCTCAGACTACCAAACAAATTAATATAATTTCATCGCAATTCGTGAGAACAAAACTCGCGCACGCGGCTTGTGGTCTGAGTTGATAACAGCTCACATCGTTGCTCGTGTGTTAGAGGACACTATCTCGATGGAGTACATAAGTGGACGCTATCAACCTATAATGAAAGTCACAAAAAAAGATGGAAGGATTTTTCACATGAAATACGCCAACGTTTCAAGAAAAGTCAGCCATGATTTTTAACGAGAAATCATACTTCCAGAAAGGAACCTTTTCCGGCTGTTACGTAACATTATTACTAGTCCAATCTTTTTGACTCTTTTTCGTTATCGGGCACCAAATGAAGAAGGAAAAGTTTCGCAGGACAAAGATTTCCTGTCGCACTTCTCGTTAATTTCAAAGCCTAAACATCGAAGACTGCTGTAGGTGCTTTTTTTGATAGGCCTTTTTGCAGCGTTGTTACAATTGAATTCATTATTTTTCCTGCAGAAACGTACCTTAAAAGCGCACCTTTAACAACTATACACCTCTAATAAATGTCCAGGTTGAAGTAATTACAGTATGTAGCTGAAGCAGAAGTAGGAAGAGCGCGCGTTCATTTTTGCAGCGAATACGGTACCATGCCTACCAGCACCCATATTCAGAAAAAAGAAAGTTTTCGCTCTTTTCGGACTTTATAATGGTTATTCGATATCTCAGACGCCGATAATTAAATGTGTATTTTGTTTCTGAAAAGCCCTTTATTTTGCACTGTAATATTGCAAAAAAAATTTTATTTCACACTCAGGCATGCCATGCTAAGCAAAACTTTTCTTAAATAATTCGGTGGCTATTCACCTATATCACCTGTCGTCCCGTTGATCGTCGAGTGACTCGAGCGGGTACCAGCAACTCTTCCATTTTTCCCTATCGCGTGCAAGAGTAGCCCAGTGGGATTCGCTGAGCATCATATCTTTCTTCTATCGCTTTCGTGAAGAAATCGGACCAACGGGTCGGTGGTCTTTTTTTAGAGCGCTTGACGTCCCGAGGAGTCCAGTCGGTAGCGGCTCTCGTCCATCGGTTGTCGTAGAAGCGCATCACATGTCCGGCCCACCTTGTTTTCGATATCCTGGCGTGTAGAACGGCGTCTCTGATTTTCGATCGTTGACGTAGGTCGGAACTTCGGATCCTTTCTCTCATTTGCGAGAGACGGGATACTCCTAGCATCGACCTTTCGACTACGCGTTCGATAACGGCAAGTGATCTTTCATCCTGCTTACGTAGCGACCAGGTTACGAGATGCCCTGACGTATGCAGCAGAAAACCTGGTCAGTAACTATTAGATAGCGTAAATTACGAAAAATTTGTGGAGCACTCGCTTTCCAACAAAAAACTTTTCACAGCACTGTAACAATGAAATTAAGACTAGCAACCTGCAGCAACAATAATAAAACTGTGCTGCGCATTTGAGTACTCTCGCTGAACCCGGATTTTCTCGCAGTCTTTCATACTCATTCGATGACACAAATCTCAACCATTTCAATAATATGCTTAGTATTGAGAAAGACTTCTTACTGTTTTGCTACAACTAAGATAATATTGAGTTTCGCACTGGGCGCCGTGTAGATTTCTGCTCACACGTGGCTTACCATGCGCATCGAGTGCGAAACCCAGTATTCTTTTAAGTTCATCAGCACAGTGAAAAGTCTTCTTCAAAAACCAGTTGTACCACTAAAATTATCGAGATCTCTGCCATAAAATGGTTAATGGAAATCTGAATGAAAAGCTATGTCCAGCGAAAGGTGCTTGAGCGTGAAGTGAAATTTTGTTTTCACTTGTACAATATAGTATAAAAGCATTCGAAAAATGCGACACATCCCTCAAATCTTCGAAACTGAAGCAGTCGAATGATTATCAAAACGTCAAAAGGAAATAAAAAGGTGCACTTTTTGGATGCGGCTGCGGATTGGGGCGATACTGAGAATACTTCTTTGATGAAAAGTAGTGGTGACCGCCAGTTTGCATAATGTCAAGAAAGAGAGTGTCTTTCTCAGACGCCATTCTATTGATCGTTATAAATATCTCTGAACTGCAATCAGCTTCCACAGTCGGATATGTAAAGTACGTAGTAGTCGATTCGCTTTTTGTACCTGAGCCTGACGTTTTCTCGAACATCTCCTATGGTCACTAAAGAGTAAGGTGGGAATCTGAGTGACAATACTCACGACCATTTATTCATCATTCTTCTCTTGATGTAATGCAGCACAATCACCTGTATCGCTTATCGTCTCGTTGATGGCCGAGTGTCTCGAGCGGGCTAAAGCAACACTTCCATTTTTCCCTATCGCGTGCCAGAGTAGTCCACCTTGCCTTAGAAATTCGCTGAGTATCACATCTTCTTTCTAGTCTTCTCATGAAAAAATTGGACCAACGGATCGGCAGTTTTCCTGTAGAGCGCCCATTATTTCGAGTAATCCAAACGACAACGGCTCTAGTTCATCGGTCGTCGTTGAAACGAATGACGTGTCCGGAACACCTCATTTTCGACATGCTGGCGTGTAGAAGGGCATCGCTAATCTTCGATCGTTGACGTAGGCCAA
This sequence comes from Parelaphostrongylus tenuis, assembly GCA_019055375.1. Lineage (NCBI taxonomy): Eukaryota > Metazoa > Nematoda > Chromadorea > Rhabditida > Metastrongylidae > Parelaphostrongylus > Parelaphostrongylus tenuis. Next base: position 45,848 of record JAHQIW010000474.1, read on the forward strand.
AACTTCGAGACTTCTCTTTTATTTGCGAGATACGGGATACTCCTAACATCGACCTTTCGATTGCGCTTTCAATAACGATAAGTGTTCTTTCATCCTGCTGAAAATGGCGAAGCGGTGTCATGCAAAATTGTTTGAAAGAGCGATGGCGCTCCCATTCATCGAAGCTTAGAAAGGTCATATTGACTCGCATGTCTTCAGTCGATCACTTCACGAAGGCACACTTTTGAAGAAGTGAATGTTGAGTCTACAACAGCTAAGAAGA